>UPTC01000105.1:11893-35642 GCA_900537255.1 Acanthocheilonema viteae | reverse complement strand
AAAGAGCTTTGTGGGATTACTTGTTAGCTGCATCGGTTTCGAAGAGACAAAGAACATTTAAGGAACAAAGGCATTATAAAGCAANCTCNNAAANAATTAAAGTTAACAACGATGACAATTCAAATGTAGCTAACAAAGATAGATTGCGAAATACAACTTCTTAAATTTTACTATTAGTGTTACAAATCTCAACTGATGTGATTAATTTAATATCATAAGTTTTCGGATTTTCCGACATACTTTACTGATAAAATAATTTTTAATAATTTCTGCTTCGTCCGTTATATATTTCAACAAACATTAATCTGACATTCATTTTTATTGAATGTCGGGAATAATTAATGATTTACCGTCAGTAACTAACAGCAACTTTGTTCTAATTATTACACCAATCATTATGTTTCAAGAATTTTTCGTGCGAAAAAATGATTGGTAATATACTGCGAAAGTTAATCAAAGGAAAGAAAACGGCAGAACTAAAAAAAAATGTGAAAGATGCGGGAAATTTGTAACACGTAAACAAAAATATGAAAGCAATCTAAGTGTGATGATGGGGTGAAATTGAAATTTAATTACTCTAAAATATATATTGCTAAAAAGAAAATGAAAGCAAGAAGAGAAAATGCTTGTTTTTATTTAAATTCAAATTATTCTTTTCCCATAATATCTTTGCATTTGATTTCTCATAGCATGTTCTTATATTTAATTTTAAGTTAATTCCCGTAAATATCAAAGATTATGATGGAAGAATTTCGATGACTTTTTAAAAAAGCTTATTAAATCTTAACGATGAAGTGTGAAACGTTGCCATAGAGATCTCGACTTGAAAACAATGTAAATGTTCAATTTCATGAGTACATTCCTGTTGGAAAGAATTATTATCAATTTACATTAAAGTATTTATTGATGTAATTCAGTTTGAGTTCAAAAGTTGCAGCACAAACAACTCATTTAAACAAATTTGTGAATGAATCACTCCTATCATTTCATTGCTACCCGGCAAATTGTAACTGAGAATTGATAACAGTTTAGTTTTAAATATGACAGAAAAAATTAAAATGTTAAAAATTTCATGTTGCATCATTGCTTTCTGATTTTTTCTTATTGTTTATACTGTTAAAATGGGGTTAATTATGTAATGCGCTAAATTACTTACTGAATTATCAAATAATTGAAATTTTCAATCAAACAGATGCGTTTAATGGTATTAAAAGAATAAAAGTTCACTCAATATTGCATTTCTTACACATTATCAGTTAAAGTAAGCGTAGTGAAAATTGTGAATGAATCATATAAATTAATCAAAGCATAATATGAAATAAAGGATTGGAGAGAAGAGAAAATGCACCTGCTGAATTTAAATTTCATATCATTAAATTCCATCATAAATGTGAACTGAATGTATGAATTTTTAATCTTTCGTATTCAAATCAAAATTTTTCATTTACTAAAGTTTGTTCACAGCAATTGCAATGAAAGAGATTGTTATTAGAATTTAGTTTTTTGCTCAAAATAAGAATGTTTCATATGTAATTATATTAAAAAAATAAATCCTATTTATTTCTATTCTTTCCATAGTTTTTCTGTTATTAAATGGTGAAAAAAGCATAACTTTAATCGATAAAAAACATTATTAATTTAAAAATAAGTGAAAAATGAGAATTTGATAATAATTTCGCTTTTTGATTTCCTTTTTCTTTTCTCTTTCTGACAAAGCATATAACATTTCATTGCTAATTAAATTCTTTAATGAATTATTTGACTCATTTCTTCTGACAATTCTTTCAGAATGTTCAAACGACACTCGCAATGTGAACTGTCATCCAAAGCTGTTTTTGATAATTTCATAATTTTTTTGAATTCTCCAATGTGGAATATTCCAATTGCAACATTTTTGGAGCAATATTCAGTAGGTATGGATGATATTTTTGATATAACAGAATTTTCAAAATTAAAATCTGATTTTTTCAAATTTTAAAATACTGTCTTTAAAATTATCAAATGAACTGTGACTATCAAATGACGTTTATTTTGCTTCAAAAGCTATAATAATTTGCAAATTTATTATATATTGATTTTACTAATTATCAAAATTTGCTTGAGTAAATTAAAGCATTTTTAATCGTTGTTTAATTTCTTTCATTAATTGAAAAGTAGCCTTTTAAAACTTACATAAATGAAAAAACAAACGAAAATAACAGTTTAAATTTTTGATAATAAAAAATTTGTTGTAGGAAACAATTTCTCTATAAGTAGAAACGGTTGCATAAATTTATCAATATCTTCAGAAAATTATAGATAAAAATTGATATTAGTTGTGATTTATTTTTACTTTAATTCGACTTTTTCCTCAAAATTTTAACCGTAAAATAGATCAAAAACTAGCGATACAATTAAAATTACTACCAATGATTTTTCAGTATTCGATGATGAACAAAATGATTTATTACTTTATCACAAAATTCATGATGAATTCAAATCGATGGTCGATGTATTAATGGAAGGTTTTTGTAGTGATTTAAATGTCGAAACAAAACAGCTTATCTCTGTTCTCAAATATCACGACAACAGCCACAAGCTGTCAGCAAAGGAACGGGTATGTGCCCTCTCTTCTCCTATACTTCACATGCCTGAAACTTTAACCTCACAATACTTCTCATTTCTAAAATTGTCATGCATTTGAAAAAGTGTTGAATTTAGTTAAGATTTAGTAAGCTTAAAACTTTAGGCATACTAGAAATAGGTTTAATCAATTTCAAATTAAAATTGAGGTTAGAAATAAATTTCTAACTTTAATTTTAATTCGCAATGAATTTTCCAGTTTAAAATATTATATTAATAATTTTATGCAATATGAATTTTAAGAGACTATTTCCAAACTAATCTTTTTCTTCATATGAAATTTTAGGAAACTATTTTTAAGCTGTCTTTTCTTCTGAAAAATTTGCTCCCATTTTTTTTTCAAAATCAATGATTTAAATAAATGCATCTTTTGATTGTTTGAATTTTTAAAAAGGAAAATTTCAAATAATTGAAGAGTTTACTGGGGCCGGTTATAGCCGCACAAAATTTCGATGTTTTTGTGCCGATGATGATACACGAGAGTATCGAATTACGGTTGCAAACAATTCAAATGATCGAAGCATGTTTTTTTTATAATTAGAATAAAAAAGGACTGAATGATGTTCTAATTTGATTTTTATTTCCTTTTCCTATTTATGTATTATTTTTTGCTTAAATTTTTTACTTTTTTGTTTATTTTTCAAATTGAACTGAAAATTTCTAATATATTGATGATTTAAAGATTTGTCTGAGATTTAAGAATTTAAAATTACAGTTTCTTTGTGGTGTACTTCCGACAATATTATGCATTGAAAGTAACGATATTAGCGAGGAAGAATTTGGAAAAGTGTTAATGGAAGGATTAAATCGGGAACAGTACAACCGTTATATATTCATCAAAGTTTTAAGGTACTACCTTGCATTTACGCTTTTATTTTCATCAAATATATATTTTGTATTTTCTTAATCTTTTTATGACATTAGATCAATTGAATTTGTTAAATTTAAATTTTATTTATATCAAAAAACTTATTGTTATTGTGGTCATATTTATTTGCTAAAAAAAAAAATTGGACAATGAGAATTCATTAATTTTCTCTTTCTATGAACTATTGTGATATCATTTGTCTTTTAAAAGTTTGCAGGAAAAGTGAAGCAGAATTTCAAAACGAAGCCAAAAAATGCGAAAAGATGCAATTGAAGGAAGCAATGAAGGCGAGTTTGCAAACAAAAAAACAACTTGAAGAATGCAAGCAAAAAACTGAAGACGAAATTAATACGGTCCTCACATCCGTTTTCAAAATGCATCCCATTGTAAGTTCTTAGATATGGAAAAACAAGAATGAAATATTTGAAAAAATGTTCAAAAAAACCACTTCTGAAAATTCTCAAATTATCATCCATCACCATTACTTTCTCCATTTTAATGATATGACCTTCACTGACATCTTCATCTTTTTACTGTCGAGAATTTTGAAACTACTGGAATTTAGAGATACCATATGCAGATTCATAGAGAATATTAACAAATAAACGCTGGAAATTTTAAAAAATTTAGAATTAGCAATTTTTGAAGTTAAAAATTATCAATGGATAATAGACAAGCAAAAATTATAAAACGAAATGTGAAAAAATTCACTTTTCCATTTCACGTTTCCTCTAAATCACAATAATTTCAGGTTTTTATGCAAAAAATCGATGATAAAAAAGCTTTTTCGAATGTTGCAGATTCAGTAATAACACAGTTGAGTTTTAAAGATTCAAAGAAATTGTCGAAAGTCGAAGACTCTGAAAGACAATTATTAAATAAGGTACATTCAGCAGTTTAAAAAGGAAAGTTTTATTTTTTTTCTCCCCTTAGCAGAAATCCCAAGGTTAGCATAAATTTTGCAACTTTTTTCTTCACTCTCTCTTGTTTGATTGAATTTCTCCTAGAAGGAAAAAGCCGAACCGAAAGATGGGAGAGAACTGGAAAAATCGGTTAGAAAAATGTCATCCGATCTTCATGTATGTTTTGAAATTTTAAAAAGTTTTTATTATTGAATCGTGGTGAACGTTAAAATCAGACTATCGTCGTATGTCAAACTTTTTCTCTTTTATTCAGTAATGTAATCTGAACTCAATTCAATCGTTATTACAATGAGATACAAATCAACCAAAGGAAGTTACAATTTTTTTTAATAAATTTGCCAGCGAATTAATGAAATTGCTTCCATCTATCATTAGTCTGCAAAAGAACCAATTCTCTTCACTGCGCCGAAAAATGCTTTGATAACCGTCGGATGTAAAAAATGTTTTTAAGAGATTTTGACATTAAGAACTATAATTTATTTTGATAAATAAATGGGTTTAATAATAACATTTTACAAATTGTGCTCAGAAGCAATAATTACTTTTGCTTTCATCAAACACTTCATTTTCATTCCTCATTCCTAATGTCCTTATTTACAACACCGATACTTCTCATTGACACTTTCCGCCTGAATTCAGCTTTCATTTTAATTTTTTAGAATTTTTCAGGTATTATCACAACACTCATTAGGACATATCTCACAAAGTGATGTCGAAGAACGCGCAGCATACTTCCGTAAACAACGTAATAAAATAGTACGTATGAAGCACGCAATCAGAGATCAGCACTTAAAAGTTTCATGCTTCATTCGAATTTAAAACCATTTTTTAAATTTTTTTTTAAGGATGAAAAAATCAAAAATTTTCACTGCTAGCTATTGCATAATATATTGTGGTAAAAGATTTTCAAAGAATTCTTTACTTTTATTGAAATTGAAAAAATCCTTTTTCTTAACCAAAAATTCAAATTTAACTATTTTAAATTTTAATGTATTCTTTATGACAACTTTTATAATTAATAATATCTTTGCTAGAAATGATAAATTACAGACAATTGTTGGAAATGTAGCAATGAAAAGACCAGAAACAGCGAAAGCGGCACGAATAGCAATGTCAAGCAAATCAATCTGTTATACTGCCAATAAAGAAATTTTGAATAAACGACAAATTTTAGCATCAAAATTAAAATATGAAATCGATCATATTAATAATTGAGCAGATATGCTTGAAGATTGCCATATTTGATGTTATCACTTCTTAACAATGAATCGCTTTCCTCAGACTTCTTTTCACAAGATTTTCAAAAAGAGAGCGGTAGAAATTTGTAACATAAAATCATCATTTCCATCGAATCTATACCGTATCCGCAGGAGAATATGTTAGCAAGATAGAAGCATCTGTTTATAAACAAGATGTAAATCAGTTTCTTGAACACCGATATTTTCCTATCGCATTAGCTCTTCCTCTTCAATACAACGATTACAGTAATTAATATTTTGTATTATAATTTAATTTTGTTTTGCTTAAATAGTAATTGTATCGCATTGGTTTTTTTCGAGAGATATAATTAGTTTAGAACAAAGCAGCTGATCAATATTTATCTCAATCATTGACGTTATAAGATGAAGGAGAGATGTACAAACTTTAGATTTGATCGATGATTTGAAGAGAACTTCTCTATCTGCTCTTAAAGATCACAATTTACAATGCGAAACTCATTTCGCTCAAATAAACTGACATTAAACGATGCTTTATCACCAACTCTTCAATTCATTTAAATTTCTTTAATAATCAAAATATTCCACCAAATTGCTTGTATAATACTTCGCAATTCATTAAATTTTTATTTCAATATTGAAAAATTCTGCCAAATATTCGTTAATCCATGTGATCAATGAAAATTTCTTCGAATCGTTTTGGAGAGAGTCAAAGTTTTTAGCAGAGATTTGTTTTTTTATTTCTATTTTTAATTTTTAAAAAAACTCACGACTTACCTTTTTATCTTGTGCAAGTTTTTAATAATTTTTGAAATACTTGAAAATTTCCAACTTTTTTTCCATCGTCAAATTTGTTATTCTGAATGTGACTTTATAAATTTCCATTATTCTTCTTGATTTTTCATCGGGGAAGAAATGAAATGTAAAGAATAGTTTGCATTTTTTATTTTTCATCGATAATTCAACAAAGAAGCAATTTCCGAACTTTTCATGTTCAATTAACTGTGATTACCGATTTGATAAGGACGTAAATTATAATTGTCAGTAAATGAAATTATCGATTCGATCGTACTTCTCAGTAACAATGAAACATTCCAGTTGCCAAAATTTCCGAACTTTTCATGTTCATCTTACGATTTTACAACCGTATAATTATTTATGACAAATAATTCCTTTGAGCCAAAAAATGACAAAGATGAGGGACAGTTATGGTGATGAAGATAAATGATAACAAATTGATGATATGTTGATCTGATAAATAAGCATAGTAAACGAAACAATCATTGTAATGATAAGAATAATAGTAATAAAGATAACGAATAATGGATGATAATTGATTTTCTGCCCTTTACAATTCTTTCTCTCTTTCTCTTTCTCCTTCCGCGTTTCCTACTCACGATTGTTTTATTCAATAAAAACCAATTTTAAAAATAGAAAGCAAAGAAAAAAGTGTAAACAATTTAAGATCAGTTTTCAAATTATTTCACCGATAATTAAAAGTAAAATCACTGATATTCCATCAACTACTGTAAATTCTACATGGTTTATGTTCACTTAATATTTTTTCGCAGTATTTTCTTGATCACTTAAAATTTATCACTATCACCGCTAGCACTCCTAGTAATTTAATCAGTTAATTAACGATGAATTTATTAAAATTAAATTACTTTGCTGTTTTTTAAAAGAAAACTTTTACGATTAATTGATTATTTCAAAATTTCTATTAAGCTATAACACTTCAGCAAAAATTTTTTCACTCCCCCTCAATTGCTTTAATAACTTTCATTCTTAATTAGTTAACCTTGACAGAATTGATCCAAATGTTTAAATGCCGAAAGTGTGTCATTCTTTTGGAAGGTTTTGTACAAATTGTTGATTTTAAAAATTTAATTTATTTTTGATAGGTTCTTCTATTTTCATTAATTATAACTTTAGCTGTAAATGCATTTTTTAATCATAATTCCGTGAAATTTCTTCAGTTCCTTTTTTATTTATTATTTATTATGACATTCATTTGCACCTTTTTATTGAAATCTACCTTTTCTTTCCCGAATTTACCAATTATGCTATCTAAAAAGCGAAAAAATATTTACATTACTAAATAACCGATATAACATAATTAAGGCAGCTATCGCAGCGATCGGATTTGTTCACATCAAAAATTTAAATTCAATTTTTTTGGAGGAAATCGCGGATTAAAATCCCACAAATGTTTTCAGATGAATGAGGAACATAATGATTTTTGCAATTTTAGCTGAAAATTTTGATGTTTGATACTATCAATGGCATTTCTTTTTTTTTTCTTTGATTATTTCAGACTTATGCTTACTATGTAGTGTCAGCAGGTCAACACAATTATTGCAACTGCATGCAAAACGATAAAAATGTCAACAGCAGAGCGTGCTGCACTTGCAGCTGTAAAAGTAAATCAAAGAAAAGAAATGAGAACGTGCTGTCACTGTTTGCATATCAAATGCGGTATTGTAATTCTCGGATTGATAGAACTTATCGCTATTGCTCTCATTTTGAGCGGTATCCTTACACAAATTATCAATAAGAATCGTAAATTCAATTGTGATCATGAATTCATATCCAGGTAAACAATGTGCTTAGCTATTGTAAACTACAGATACAATATATTTTCTCAGAATTCAAAGCAATTAACAATAAAGTTTAAACCAAAGAATTTACACTAAAATTGAAATATTTTTAATAAATTCATATCATATAAAATTAAAGTAAATGGGTGATTCTAATAATTCTGTTTTAGATTTTTGCTTTTTTTGTTCAAAAAAATAAGCGAGAAAATCTCAACTTTTTTATACAAAAAAAAAAGAAACATGAGGAGAACTTCAAATTTTGTTTAATTTTTGTTTGAGAGACAAAGAAGAAAGATTACATTCCACATGTTTTCTGTGGTAAGGAATAGAACAATCCTAATTCATTGAAAATCAGAGAAAAATGAAATAAAATTTTTAATGAAAAGTCAAGGATTTGAATAGTGTGTAATGTTAATCAAATTTTCGGATAATGAATTAAACTTCATAGGAACAACGTGTTAATAAATTTAATACAACGAAATAATGTATACTTGTTAATGATATAGTTGATAGTTAACTAGAGTGCAAATAAAATTTAATTTGAAATGATAGTCAAAGTGTAATAAAATTTAATCGGGAAAATCAAATATATTATTGAAGATTATTCCGAGATTGCAATTTGTTAACATTTGATTGGACATTGGCTGGCGATTATTTCATCGCTTTGCTCTTATTTAGCATTGCAATATGCGTATGTTTATTTTGATAATTATTTTTTAAAAAAAGAAAACTTAATATAATCTAATTAAATTATTTGTATAAATAAAAATTCTTCGCCACTATTATTAACACACGAAACAATAATTTATGTTGGACATTATTTTTATTTGAAATAAAAACAAAAAAAATAATTGTGTGTTTCTAAAATTTTACTTTATGAATAAAGTTTATTTTCGATAAAATTTTCTTAATTCTTCGTATTTTTTTCTTGAAATTTGCAAAATTTTAGCAGAATTTTAATTTTTTTATTAAGAAATTTTTTAGGTTTTGCTGTTATTTCTTGGAATTTTAATCAAATCACCATTTTTATTATTACCACATTTGCTAATTCAAGGCGTTTTTCTAATTTCATCCCTCGCTTATTTTTTCCTCTATGCACGGAGTTATTTTTATATCGATTTGTACAAACAAAGCAAAACTTTCGACGTTAGTTTTTTTTTTTCAATTTCTTAAAATTTTATTCTTTTTAAAAAAGTATTGACAATTTTTTAATATTTTCAAAATTCACTACGCAAATTTTTACGCCATATCCAATAGATAATACCATTCGATATTTCTAATCCTTAAAATATTGCATTTTGATAGCAATAAATATTTCCATTTCCAATTATTTTACCCTATTTTTTTTGTATACAATATTTTATGAAAGTTCAGAAATTCTATTTATGCATACATCATCAATTATAATACAATATTTAATATTCTTCTTATATGCAAAAAAAAAATTTTTTTCCATCTTAAGAATTTTTTTTCACCCAATATTGGGAATGCTCGAAAAGTAAAATGCTAATTGTTGGGTAAAACTTCTCGTGATACCTTTCTAAGTTACGATCATTTCAATCAAAACAATTATTTTAATTAACTTTTTGATCGTATTTAAAACTATTCCTTTTTTTGTTGTAATTCCACAATTAAAAATTAAACAACAAATTTACGTTTACAAAAGTATTGCTATAATTCTTCTTTGTTGATAAAATTTATAAGAATTTTGCAATGTTTAGAAATTGTTGGACAGCTGTCCGGAATGCCTAAAAAACAAATTTTGAAGAGTGTAAAATCTGCGAAAAAAAAGTTTTCTTAATTCGAATCAATTTTCCGAATTTTTCCTCATTTTCAATTTTTGTACTTCAACAAGAAAAGAAAGTAATTTATTATACAGAAATCAATCTAAAAGGGAAGAAAAAAAAAGGAAAAGGAAGGGAGAGAAATAAAACTTTAACCAATTTGTATAACAGAAATCTTATATTTCGCTGTTGAGAATTAAAAATTTTAGCAAAATTAAAATGACCATCTTGTTTGGTATCATCTATCAGTGATATGATTTAATCAAACCAAACTTTCAGTAGATTTTTGAAATACAGATAGTGATATACGGCGAAAATATGATACTAATAGAACTGATTTTCCTGTAAGAAAGAATATCTAAAAATAAATTTTTCGTAATATAAAAAAACTTTTCTTTCAGCTTACGGCTTTATTGGAACGGATGTGGTTAGCAACTTTGTTACTTATCCTTGCCGCATTTCAATTTTACACCTTTTTTAATGTTATCAAATGTTGCTTGTATTTACAGGTAATTTTCTTTGGTTTGTCTTGCTGTTAATTTATTTTGGATTAAGCAAGAAACAATGAAAAAATTTTTAACGTTTCAAGTTGATTTAATATTAATTAATCGAAGTAAGTAAAAATGATTTATGGAATTTTTAAATTTAAATGAAGATAAATAACAAAGTACAATAATGTTCATCGATCCGGAAAGGCGAATCAATCATTGCAAGCTGAATTGAACTATTCAATGTCAATTTTCATTTCGTGGTCATAATGTAATACGTGAAAATATCATACGTTCTGTCGGCAATCATTTTTGTATTATACGAAAAAGAGAAAAAAGTATCGAATAATATCACATTGCTAAACTTTAAGCATTATCAAACAAGAATGAAACATTTCAATTAACATCAATCATCCATTGTTAGGCAGTTGTACAAAACTATAAAAGTAAAAGTATATTGGAAAATTTTTCAAGTAAAAAATCAAACTTTCAGTATCGTTTTTAAAGTTTACAGAATTATGATCTCAATTTTGTACTTTTATTCTTGAAAATTTCAAGAGTTTAAAAAGAAGAAAAATTTACTTCATAATTAATTATAGCTCTTTTAACAATTTTTCCAACTATCATGCCAGATGATTTCGCTTATTTTCAACAATCATTATTGACTTTATTGATTGACTGATTGATTGATTTGTTTTATTCGTTTTTTTTTTTTGTTCTCTCTTTGCTTTGCTTCAATTCGTTGGCTTTTTCATTTTTCATCGTTTTTTTCAGTCGAATGATTGAATGAATGAAATTGTTTATTCGCGAAACCATAAAGCAAAGCAATTTTTCAAAATAAATTTAAGAAAATTTGTATTTATCAATTAAGTTAAACAGAATACTTTATCGTTGTTAATTTGGTTGGTAAAGTTAAATTGTTCGAAATTTATCAATTATGCATATTCATTTAACTAATGATAATGTAATTAATTTTAATAGGTAAAATATATTCAAGTTAAAGTTTGCTATAGTTTGCTATTTTATATGGACTGATATTATAAAATTTATGCAAAATTTAAACAGTTAAATAAAGCAAAAGAGAAATTTTTAATTTAATACTGTTTAAAATTAAAAGGAATATCAAAAAGAACGATTACGGCGAATTGGACAATTTGAGGAATGCAGCAAAAGAGTGCGAGATGCAAAGAAAAACGGTCTTTGGCGATATACAAGTTGGGGTGGTGGCTTCCAGCAGGTTATCACCAATTTTAAACAGATTTTAAAATATCAAATAGAAACACGAGGATGTTACTCACAATGATTACTTCAATACTAATTACTAAAGGATGAATATTTTCACGAAAAATACATCTTTTTGGTCATAATTTAAATGGTTGACACATTCCTTGGTACATTCAGTATGTCGGTGAACACGACAGTAATAATCATAAGTTGAAAAAACGCAATAAGCCGCCCGGACATGTTCAATGGAATTTGCAAGCAAATATTGAATTGGCTGAGTCAAAAAATACACCGAATCCTATGGAAACAACGAAGCAATTAAAAAAGGTTTTCTAAACAAATTACTGTATAAGCATTGCTTACCAATTTTAAATTACTTCCTTAATTGCATATAGTATTTATTTATTTATTACTATATCGCTTATTCTCAATTTAAGCCATATGTGCTTATTGAATTCAACTAAAATTGTCATGAGTGTGTTAAATTTTTGTTAAGTTTTTTTGAAATTTATTTTCTTTTTTTCCACATTTATATTCAATTCAAAATTTCTGCATATTTTGATGGGAATACGGATCAAATAATTCTGTAGTGTTACTTTTTTATCTGAAATTTCTCGATTAAAAATAATAAGATTATTTTTTTAAGAAAAATACTTAGACCTAAAGTCTAAATCTATTAAGTCTTTTTAACTTATGTGATTTCTCCTCTTTTAAGTATTCAAATTTATCTTTAATGTAAATGGAAAGTTATTTGCATAACAATTAGCATATTAAATGATGAATTATTGGCGATCTCTTCAGATAAAAGATGATAAAAAAGTTCGAAATATTAGTGTAGGCTCAAATTATCACGATGAAGACAAGCGTAGAACCACTGGTCTTGTGTTATCTCCGATAAACAAGGAAAGAGTTGACAAACAACTCCTGACAGGTTTTTTTTTTCTCTTTTTCTTCTCTCTCTTTCTTTTTTAGCTTTAAAAATACAATCTAAATTAATGGACCAATAATTTGTCTTGATATTTTAACGGATTTATCTTTGTTTAGTAATAATATTGGTATTAAACTTACTGTCTAAACTAAATTTTTTAATAAATAATTGATGAAGTGTTTAGTAATACAAAAAAGTATGGCTGATAGATAAATTTAAGTAGCTGTTGAAGAATAATGGAAAAATTAGAAGAATGGAAATTTTATTAATGTTGCATTTATAATAAGTGTAGAAATATTATCTTCTTTTTAATCTTTTTTTAAATTCTTAATCAAAAAATTTCAAGTTGAAAAATTTTAAAAATTAAGCACAACAATAATGGAGAAAAATAAAAGGAGAGAAAATGTGCAATTTAATAAATTTCAATTTTGTTTAAATTAAACAGTTTTCTTTTTTCTCCATTCATTCCTTGAAATTAATTTATTAATGGATTATTAATATGTCATTATCATTATAGCTGTACCGATGCAACCGGTAAAGCCTAACGTTAGAACCATTTCTGGAATAATGAAAGCTGCTACTTCTGCCACAATTACTGTTCCAACCAAAGGGAAAGAATCTCCCGGTGATGCTATCCCTGTATTGCTTAATCCTGTCGAACAATATAAAAACACAGAAAAAAAGTACGCTTAAAAATATAATTAATAAATAATTCAATTTGAAAAAGAAGCTTATCTTTGATTTATAGCATATATTATTTTAAATGTAAATATTGCTAGTTGTATTAATTATTTAATTTCGAGCTATTATTTCTATTTTAATTTGATACAATGAATATGCATAATTTTTTTGGTACATTTACCGTACGCGGAAACTTTGAATTTGAACAACAAAAAAGAAAGGAAATATGATAAAATTTGTATGATAAAATATTTATCACATAATTTCAAAAAAATCATTCAATCAAAGATTGGAAAATTATTGGTAAAACGATTGGTTGCATAAAATACAATGAAACAAAGTAAATTTGAATCAATCATATAATTTATGAAAAAATGTAATGAAAAATTAAAAAGTATAAGAATAATCAATAAGATAATTTATTGGTTTAGCGTTAGCTTCCTTATTTCGTCTAATAACAAACAGTCTTCTGTTTCGTTATATGAAATGAATGAATAAATAAGTAAATAATAGCAACCTGTCAACAAATAGCTATCACTTCTAAGTTTTGAATTGGGCTACAGAGAATGAAAGACGAAAAATCTGACCACCGAAAATTTTCATAATTTCGTTGTTTGAACTTTTAAGATGAAATTAAATTTTGATTAACTTGGAGATATTTCACTGCAATTTTGTCATATAATTAAATTCAACATTTCCTTTCCTTCTAATGATTTTCATGTGATAATAAATGACTTTTTTTTAATTTTTAAATTTTTTCAATACTTACTTTATTACAATTTTAAAATTATCCAATACTCAGGCAATTTTATATTTGACTACTTTCTTGCAGATCTTCTACAGGTAGCACGACACCTTGCAGTTCCGTGAAGAAAATATTAGTCAGTTCGACAGAGTCATCAACTCATTAACATTCCATATCATATTTATTCATAATTACCCGTTATTTCTAATGCATGTTTTCTGCATAATTATAAGAGAAAGGAATAAAATGTTTGCATAAAGATATTTTGAAAGTTAATTTCACATAATAATGAAGCTGATGCGCGGAGAAGTTTATTAATTGAGAGTTAGCAATTAGCTAATGGAAAGTATCATTGGAGAAGATCGCATGGGAAATCACATGGAACACGTCAACACGGCCATCGATAAGTGAAAAAACTTTCTGTTTTTCATTCGTCATTTGTTTTGAGAGAATTGAAACTTTTTCTTCTTTTTATTATTTTGAAATTTAAATATTTCTTCAATGTATGTATCAGCGAATGAAAGAAAAAGAGGAATGGTTAACGAAGTTCGATGGATGTGTTTTGAAGGGAATACTTAATCAGTGTTTGTATCTCATATAAATCAAGTATTTACACATCAAAAGCCTGCTGAACTCTCAACTATCATTATTATCGTCATCATCGGTAATTAAATTATTATCATTACTAGCAATGGCTACCATTAGCTGTTGTTTTCTTTACTTCCTTTCAATGTCATTTTTTGTGAAACAATAAAAATGTCTGTACGTGTGTGTCTGTGTCTGTACACGTGTGTCCGTGCGTTCGTGACCTATGTGTACACCTCTACATAATCTGACTGTTAATGACTACGTCTTTCATTTCACTGGTCATTTTTTGCACATTAAAACTTGCTTCTCGAATAGCTTCATTTTCCATTCAAAATGCTAATTATTGACTGTAAAAATAATATAATGATTCAGTGAAAAAAACATATCACAATAGAAATTGATGAGAAATACAAAAAACAACCTGATTGAAAATTGATAAAAATTGAGAGAAACAGAGTGGCAGAGATTGATAAGAACTGAGAAAAATAAAGCGTCAGAGACTGATAATAATAACGAGAGAACAAGGCAGAAGTGAATGAAAAAGATCAGAATCAGTAAATTCAGCAGTAATTCGGATGATATGCCATTATCTGAAAGGAAAGTCACACAAATTTTCAAAATTCTACATTTTCGAATTTTCCACATTTTTTATATCCATCTATTTTTGCTGATGACTAACATTAAATAAACTCATTAATCGCTCTCCGAACAACATATGATTGTATTTAGGCTATAATGCATCCAATTTACGTTTTTTTATGAGACCACGCAATTGGTTGATTACGTTGATTTGACGTATTTATGTTATAAAAATCAAATCAAAGTTGTTCCTTTTTTAAAAGATTTCGAGAAAAAGAAACTTCGCGCCTCTAACCATTCCTCTTTTCTGAGGGAGGAAAAGAGAGAGGGAGACAGGGAGAGGGAGAAAAGGGAGGGAAGGGAAAAGAAGAAGTGTATCCGTTATGGTTCTGCTCGGAAACAACTGTGTTATTGAATGCTGTGAGTTGTTTGTTATCGTTTTTCTTCCAATTGTGCTATTTAGTATTTTGTTTGTAATACTTCACGTGTAATATTCCTATGTGTACAGTTACGTGATGTTTTTCATGAGAATTGCTGAGATCCCATGCATTTACAATTACGTGATATCCCACATATATGTGATCGCATAATTTTATCTTACATTTGCATACCATGTCCATATGTTTATGTGTACAGTTATTTCTGTACGTGTATGCAGTATGCACGTTATTCTCATACGTGATATTCAGTTTTATTTACAAATTTATCCATGAAATGTGACGCAGAATTCCATCATTCGTTATAGCATACGAATGATTATTGTTTGTATACTGATCGAATTTTTAATAAGTTATGTCCATGATAGCTAATTTAATTACAAAGGATTCAGTTAATCAGAGCTCAGTAATCTATTTTATTTTTTTCAAGGTATGCAAAAAGTAAGCGCAGTAAAAGGTTTTCGAGCGTAACTTTTTGAACGTTGGTATCACCCATTTAACAGCATTTGTTTTTAGGTGAAAGATTTCTTTTAAAAACTGTCGTGAAATTTCTTTTCTTCTCTGTCTTTCATTAACAGCGCCTATTTTGCTTAAACCTCACAATTTTAGACAAAATATCTATTGCGAAATTCATTGTTTTATTTCGTTTACGGAAATTCGTTATTATAACTGGGAAAAGTAACAATTCAAATGGAAGCAGCAGTAGTGAAAAAGACGAATAAATTCATAAATAGTGCCGATAGTGCCGTGGACGACAGTATTCGTGGGTTAATTCTTTCGCATGACAATTTGGCAACATTAGATGTAAAGTTTATATATTCTGCTTTTAATTAAGTTTTGATTTTTTACAAATGCAAATTTGTTAGCAGTAACGGTTTGATAAGGGAATTGAAAATGCTAAGCTTTATTTTTTTTTCTCTATTTCTGGTTTTTCACATTAATGTGATAAAATCAGAAATAAATGCTATTTTATGTTACATTGCTGAGAACATAAGTGATTTTATATTTCTTCTTAAAGGAATGTCTTTGAAAAGTCGGACATAGAAGGTATCGATAAATTTACATTAGTAGGTTGTTTCAAGGCTGACTTATGTCTTCATGTTTTGGTTACCATTAACGCATTTTTTCAATTTTAGTGTTGCTATCGTGTAGTTCTTCGAGCTGATATCGCCGAATTGAAAGAGACAAAACAGGTCATGCTACTTGCTGGTGGAGGTTCTGGACATGAACCATTTGCGGCAGGTAATGTTGTGGAAAATTTAAATCCAATAAAATGAGTTTTTAATATGATTCTATAATTAACAATTGTTAGCATACTTTTTCGTTTTGTTATAATATAACTTTTATATATATATATGAGGAAAAGTATTTTATAGGTTTCGTTGGGAAAGGTTTACTATCTGCTGCCGTTTGCGGAAATGTGTTTGCATCACCACCTACTTCACATATATCAGCTGGCTTAAATGCTATTCACAACAGTTGTAAGTAAATAATTATAGAAATTTGTTATTGTTTTAATTCATGTAAGCTGTTCCTTATCATTTAGTCTTCATTTGGCTTTTCTTGATGAATTCTAATCTTGTATTGTATGAAACTTATCCTTATTTTATTTGTCAGCTGGGATAGCAGTATTTGTTATCAATTATACTGGAGATCGACTTAATTTTGGTTTAGCTGTGGAACGATTCAATAGGAATCGAAAAAAAGAGGTTCTTAGACATGTAATAATACTTTGTTGGGCATGATGAAACCTCAGTGGTGTCAACTAATTAATAACGAAAAGTATGGTTTAAGGTACTAGGTTTCATTTAAAAATTTTATGCGGTCTGCATACAATACGTGAGGGGAGATTTTTTTTCCTCCTTTTTAACAGATACAACAATTAAAATATATTTACAAAATTCTAACTGTCGCAAACGGATGCAATATGTGCTAAGTTCGATTTAATTATGATTGTCGAATTGTTCTTAGATGACTGAAACTAATAACTTATACTAATAACGTGTTGAAAGTTTTTTCGACATATAGATGTTCAGGACGGTGAAGCGGAAATGGTAATAATTGGTGACGACGTAGCTCTAGAAAGTAGTTTTACTGGGCGAGATCTTGGACGTCGTGGCTTAGCAGGTGCTGTACTACTACTAAAAGTAAATTTTCGAAGTCAATTTTTGTGTATAAATTTCTCAATTCCTTTTAGATTTTACTCGGTATTTTATTTCTTATCTTCAGATTGTTGGCGCAATGGCTGAAGAAGGTAAAGATCTGAAAACAATAACGGCAACATCCAGATCTGTAAATGATAATTTAGGTGAGTTAAAGAAAAAGGAAAATGTAATATCTTGGTTGATATTTTTGTTTGAAAAAAGTTTTTGGCAGTTGTGGTTATTAAATTATTGCTATTATTAATAAGAAAATTGAAATCTTTGCAAGGCAAAAGAACATTTAATGTGCTTTTAATACATAACTTCATCCAACTGTATGTTTTGGAGCTGCATAGTAGGGAGTTTTATTGGTGATCATTTTCAGGTACCATTGGTGTGAGTCTTTCTGCATGTAGTTTACCTGGAAGAGGCCCGATGTTTGAACTGGAGACTGACCAGATGGAATTTGGTCTCGGTATTCACGGCGAACCTGGTTTTGAAAGGAGTCAGTATAGGACAGCAAAGGAAGTGGCAAAACTGCTGCTAGAAAAACTGGAAAACAGTCGGAAACTAAATCTTCAGAAAGGTAGTGCGGCAGATAAATTTAAATTTGAAAAACGCTGACTTATACCTCGAAATACGCAGGTTTAGAAGTTGAATATTGAAAAACGCACGTAATTCTTCGGAAATATAATCAGTTTGTCAAATTTTGCTTTCTTAGAATGATCGAGTGAGTCATCGAGTTTTAAACTGATGAATTTTATATTGCTCGTAGATTACTGCTGTTTCATTAAACGCTTGGAAAATTTTGAGGTTTTTTTTTTGCATCTACTTGTGCTTCACCTTTCCAGGCGAGAAACTCGTTGTCCTGTTAAATAATCTTGGTGGAACATCGCAAATTGAACTCAACATCCTATTTGGAGAAATCTATTCATGGTTATGTATGTTCTATCCTTATTAATTTTGTTATTTTGCTCTAGAATATATCAGATGAGTTTAGAATAATTCAATCTTGTTATTAAAAGTTTAATTCTCATGAAACAAAAAACAAACATAATATTGGCATGTTTATCAAAGCCTTCATTGAGACGAATATATTCAATTTGAGTTATTTGAAGATTCATGATAAAATTTGCTAAGGTGAAAAAGGTTACTGCATTCATCGTTTCTACGTTGAAAGCGTGATGACATCGTTGAATGGTCATGGTATCAGTATTACAATATTACGATTGAAATCAGACGATTGGTTACGATATTTGGGTATGTGATGCTAAAGTTTTTTAAGTGATACTGAATTGATTCTACAAAAATTTTTTCAATTAAATCAGAAATCGAGTTTGGCAAGTTTTACACTATCTTCTTGATTACAAATTTTGTTTCTTTCTTTTCTTTTTTTCTGGTGTGAACTATGATTTTGCACTTGGTATTATACGACTAATAGAAAGTGATAATTTAAGATGCGGTGACAGAAGCACCTGCATGGAAAATGACACATTTTCCTCCAAAGCTTTCATCTAGTGTAAACAAGATTAAATCAACGAGAAATAAAGAGAGAATCGATAAACATATTGGAGCAGCACTTTCCAAAGGTTTTTTGTTATTATTTGTACAGACTAGTTATATTTAGAATATGTCAGCGATATAAATAATTCAATAATATAATGTTATAATACGTCCAAATCTTTAGCCGTAAAATAAGGCTTGCGAATTTGTTATAGTAGGAAACTTTCAATTGAAATTAGGGGCACGATCATTAAATCTTTATATCTTTATTTTCCACTTCATTTTTTTTCTACCGTTTGTTGACTGTCTCTTTCGACTTCATCAGTTTTATTGTTGTTGTTGCAGCGAAATCAGAAGCAAAATTTGCCAATTTTTCGCCGAATTATTTTGCAAGCTGATTTTGCGATGCTGGATGATAAATAGCTAGAGCTTTCTAATCATCAACTTAATTAAAACATATAGTAAATGTTCTAATATTCCAGAAGATGCAAAACATGTGGAAGCAGCTGTAAAGAAAGCATGCATAGCAATCCATGAATCTGTGGATGTGTTGAATAGCTTAGATAGTAGTGCAGGAGATGGTGATTGTGGAACTACTCTAAAAATTGCTGCTGCTAGTAAGTTTCAGTTTCTACTTATCACGCTTAAATTATAAAATAACAGTCTGATTTTTATTGTCGTGGGCATTACTATCCAATGTTTTTAATGTTTGAGTCATTTTTCGTAATCATTTTGCAGAAATTCTGAAATTTTTGGATGAAGAAAAACTTCGATGTGACATTCCACTATCGTTATTCAATGAAATTTCACAAATATTTGAAGATGTTGGTGGTACAGCTGGAGCAGTGAGTTTTCAGCTCTTTCTTCAAGAAAAGCCTGTTCATTATCATTTTATCATCTATGCGATTATTTTTATCTTTACTATGTCTGATCAGTGATGCGCAGCGTATTTCCCCTGAAAAAAAGCTGCGTTTTTGAAGAAAATTGGTATGTTAGTACTTTATGCTTTATTGATGATGATATATGTTTTTTGCTTTCCAGTTGTACGCGTTGATGTTCAGCTCCGCAGCTCAAGCATTTATCGAATCAACAACTGCAAAAGAGTGGCATTTAGCGCTGAAGAATGGCCTAGAGGCTATTATGAAATATGGACAGGCTAAACCGGGTTCTAGATCCATGGTTCGCTTCTTTCATTTGCACTTATTTTAGCTGCTGGAAATCTGAAATTTGATTTAAATGATATGGAACATGTAGTATCTAAGACACTGAGATATATTGATGACTTAAGTGATTAGCTTTACCTTAACTGTGGTACCATCTTATTGATAACATTTGTTTTTATTTTCATGCATTCGAAAACTTGCTGTTGTTTTACTTTAATGTCGAAAGTTGCTTTATGGAACTTTGAACAATACGATATTCAATTTTTTTTCTGTTATCCACATCTGAAATTATATTTTGTAATCCAACTCTTACAAGATTTTACGATAGTTCATTTGCTGTTGTAGAAGTCCTGTTCATTTTTGATAATGTTTGTACTTCTACAAGGGGTACTGTAATAGTTGTTTTTTAAGCACAGAGGTAATTTTGCCTTAAAACCGGACGTTAAAGTTCCATCTATTGCAATATCTCATTGAAGAAGTTAGGAGGGGTCGAATATGTCTTTAATTTTTGGCAAAATATATGCCGATATACTGTACCTACATTTATGTTTTTTTTGAAGATATTCGGAACTTTACTGGGGATTTTTCGATGCAACTGACAACTAATAATTACAGGTGGATCCTCTGCATGCTGCTACAACAGCAATATCGCATGATAATCCAGGAAAAACACAGTGGGAAAATGCTGTAAAGGTAATTCTCGATTTTATTCTTCCTCTTTTCCTTTCAATTTTTCCCTGTTAACTTTGCCAGGATGGTATTTAGCTCTTTTTAGGAACTCACCGATAGTTCAAGTTGACTCTTTGCTAGACTTCACTCCAAATGATTTTTGTTTTCTTTTTTACATGAATTGTTTGCAGCAAGCTGAAGAAAGGGCAAAAGCAACCAGTGGCATGTTTGCACAAGTGGGTCGTGCAAGTTACACTTCTACATTGGTACAAAGAGAACCTGATGCTGGTGCAGTTGCAGTGTCTATATGGTTGCGAGCAGTTTATGAAGCTATTTATTCGTAATTCAAATTTGAAATTAATAATTATATTGGGATTTCGTGGTATAGGTTGTATGTAATAACTGTTGTATTCAGTAGCCGTTGTTTCATAGTGGGACCTGAAAATCAAATATATATATAGTTGCAGTTAATTATAATTCACCTACGATCTACTTATTTGAACTCTAATTAGAATTCGATTTTATACTGATAATTATGCACATTTCTTGGTACATTTAAGATTTGCCTGGCTTCAAAAATATTGTCTTTTGGATAAGATGATCTTTATAATTGAAAAATAGAATTTTTTAAACTTCAGTAATTTCATAAGGTTTTCTAACTAAAGCGTATCTTTTCATTATGCCCTTTGATTATTAATATTAGTCCACAAGGAGTGATTCTTTTCATCTGGTCGAGACGATCATTCACTTAGGAAGCAAAATTTCTTGCATTTCAATTAACGCATTTTTGAACTGATTTTTCATCTTATTTGTAAGATCTTAAATTATGTGGCAATACCCTTTAAAACGGTGTTGCGAAAAATTAGCGGTAATCATTTCTTTGTTAGATATTTTTGAATTAGCTTCTTTCAGCTGTGACATATCAAATATGAGTTTTATATTTTAGGTGATCAAAATTAGACTTTTTGTCTGCAGCAAGTTTACATCGGCACTGTTGTTCTATAGCTAACATTATTGTTGCTGTTGTTGTCCCCGATGTAATTCATATATATCTGGAAAATTTGGAACTGGAGTACTGAAATTCCATTTATTTCCTTTATTTCAGTTCACTTTCACCAAATTTAGTTTACAAATATTAGTTTTCAAAAAAAAGCTTGTAAATGTCTTCCACTTCTTTTTTCCGAGGTTAAGATGGAATGAAAAAAACAGGCAAAAGATTTTTCTATAGAAAAAAATCTTTAGCAGAAATGATTAATAGATAGATATAAGTGGTAAAAGGAAAGATTTCGGTAAAGATTATATACGCAGTTTTTTTGATAAAACCATAACGGAATCTGCAGTTAGAAATTGAAGGAGAAAATGAAGGTATGTCAGAAGATGAACAAAACCGAAATAGAAACTGGCAAATGTTTCTTTTTCAAATATATTAAATAAAAAGTTTGGGTAGATTTAAGAACTTATGTTTTTGCTCGTTTATTCTTGAACAATTAAAATGGCAACATGTTGTATATTTTCAAATGAAGTAGGTTATTTCTGTTTTTGGCATATCTTTTTTAAAGATCTTTCAGTTTTCTGACTCATCGCTGGAAATATGTTGCATATTTATCATTCAGTTCTCCGTTCATATGGCTTATAGTAACAGCAACAAAAAACGTTTCTTGACATGGCAAAAATATTCTTTTGCAGGTAAAAAATAGCAAAAAAAAAAAGAACAAAACTACCAAATCGTGCATAAATTATCAATGTCTAAAAGCCATGGTATCGAAACCTTTGATGTGAGAAATTCTTGCCAGAAATAATCTTCATATGATACGATGAGGTTAAAATAGATTAAATCCCAACAAATTTTATTAAATAATTTTTTTTTTCAATAAAAAAGAGTACTTGTATTTGGTAATGATCTTGGAAAGATTTTTTTTTCATACCAAATACAAGGTATTTGGCTTATGTATTACATTGATGAGATCGATTGCAAGTCAGATTTCCGTTGGTTGAATTTGAACGATGGATCAGAGATTATCATCGGTTGATAGGGTTAGTTAAAATAAGTGTCAACTCTTCCCATCTCATAATGAATAGTCAGGAATCCACTTTTTTCCAAACTTCCAGTATTGTCATTATCCTATTGACGATTGAGCAAAATTTTTATGAACAATTCTAATAACAATTATACATTCATTACACCTAGATTTATCGCATGATTTTTGAAAAGTATTTATTTGAAGACAATTTAAAATGAAATGGGAAATAAGGGAGAGAGATGAACATTTAATCATGCGGAAAAAAGTCTTGCAAAAACTTTTTTCGTTTTCTTTTTTAAATTGATTTAAATTTCAATTAATGTGAAAGGTTAAATTAATTGATGAAAGCATTAATGAATATTGGGTGGTCAGTGGATGATGGCATGTACATGTATATACATATACTTCCTTTCATTGATTTTTTTCTATTTAAATTGCAAGATTTTTTCAATTTCGATAAGGAAATGTTTCCAATACAAACCATCAAAACGCGCTTGTTTTTTGTCGCTTGTCTTCTTGGTCTTTCGTATATGAATACACACACACACACACACACACACACACACAC
>UPTC01000105.1:0-11843 GCA_900537255.1 Acanthocheilonema viteae | reverse complement strand
CACACACACACACACACACACACACACACGCACACATATGTATACACATACACATACAGATATACATACACATACACATACGCGTACACATACACACATACACACATACACACACATTACAGTTGATTCTGTGCCTTTTGTTTGATTTTAATTTCCTCTCATTTCCTGTCTTTTCAAATAGAACTTGAGGATTTCCTCGATAGAATTTTCTTTCCCTTTGATGATTCATCGTGGAGAGTAAAAGGAAGGCAGGGAAAAGGAAAGAAGATTGGAAGATAAGATTTATTGTTCTTTTTTCTTTATTTAGCTTTTTTTAATATAAATTTTTTATTGTCTCAATCGTAGTATATCATTTTCTTGTAACCGATTCCAAGTGATTTTAGAGATATTGTGAAAAGTACTAGAATTTGAAATTTGAAATCAAGAATGCAAGAATGACATCCCATATAGTCTATTCATTTGAGAAAATGGGAAAATTTCGATATACTTATATATACTTTATTTGTTTTATTTATATAATGAAATGGTAATAGCTCACTGCTCTTTTCTTATTTCGCGTAAAATTTTTGTGAAAAATTTTAAAAGACATTTTTATTATCAGTCGTTTCTATCACGTCACGCTTATTGCGCTTAGTTCCTTCTCTTATTCCTTTTGCAAAAATTTAAACAAAACTTGAAATTTCAGAAATACGCTTAACGCACCGACAACTAATCAGCAAGTTTCACTAACCCCATATGAACCGTGACATCGAGTCAGTAATTGATGACGCAGTTGCACTAATCAGCTCATTGAATTCTTCACCCGACTCTATTCTTCCGTATAATGTTGGTCTCTTTTCTGTAATTAATTTCGAATTTTGAGAAATTAGAAGAAAAGGATTGATTTTAAAGTAAGTAGTTGCATTAAGTTAGGCTGATTAGTTAGTTTGTGCACACTTGAAATGGCTTGAATTCACTTTTCAGATGGAATATAAACTTGAAAACATTTAGGGTAATAATAATGTCAGTGCTGGTATAGTCTCTATTTCAGGTTGATGCGATGAAGAAATGTATCACTAACATTAACAAATTGTACAGGAAAAATGCCGATGATTTGTGAGCAGTTATTAATTAATCGAAGTTCGAGGCATATCGCTGTTTAAACCAAGCAAAATATCTTTTTACAGTCATTTAGTTATAGAGAAAGGAAACGATGAAACAGCTAGTATTGAAATTCGAAATTAGAATAATTTCTGATTAGGAAATATAAAAATAGATATTACAGATAAGTAACAGAAACTTTCAGGATGATCTTAAGATCAGGTTCTATATCGGAAAAGAGTAGAAGACAAGAAGTAGCAATAACAGCACATGCGAGGCAAAGTTGTGTTGAATATATCAAACGATGCTGTTGTACTTATTTACATGAACGTATGTTGCGGATAAAGCATTTGCGTTGGAAATATGGTGGGCATATACCTGAAAAAATTAAGGTAAATCATTTGATTTATCTTTTTCAAGCCTGCGCAACTTTCCTTCTATTACATGCTTATATTAAGATTTTGTATAGAAGTTTTTTTATATATTCTTCAGGAAAAAAATATAAATTGTACTTGTTTAATTATTTTTTATGGTCCTTAATAATAATACCATTTACATCAACTTTTTGAATAAAAGTAAACAAAAAAAAATACCTTTTTAACATTTCGATTCGTACGCCATTTAAAAGTTACCTTAGTGTTAATCTTTTGCTGTGGAAGACATTTAACACCAGCAAAGTTCAGAGTTGTTTAAATTGTTCAGGAATTATCAACTAAGCTTACATCATCTCGAAACTCGATAAATTAGATGAAAAAGTGCATTACATGTACACAGAAAGTTCAAGCGGAATTTCTTTCTAACTCTGCTTATCCTCAAAAATGCATTTGTAAGATATTCTCATTTCCCAAAATATATTAACAGATTATGAACTATCGATTGTTAGCTGTAAAATAATTAATACAATTTCGCCGATATTGAAACCAATATTTTACGTTATTATTCTTTTTCTTGCTGCAGAAGTTCAGGTTTTTAGGAAAATCTGTGCGAAGCCGAATTGAAATGGTTACAGGAATACAACAATCTTCTTGCCGATTTTCAAAATTCGCTTGGTGAGAACGGAGTGAATTTATTGTTGAATATGAAACCACCTCATAATTTATTTGTCAAGGTCAGCTTCTTTTAATTTACCATTTTTTCTTTCTATTGGCTCATTTTTGCACTTCATCTTATCGTGTATTTTTTTTCTTGAATTTCCTTACCATAGATTTTTCTTTTGTATTTTTTACAATTTCATTCGAAGAAATCAAGTTAAAATGAATTAAATTCATGGTTTAAAATACTGGTAAATCACATGTAACAAATTATCACATCAATAAAATTCATTAGTTTGTTTTTCTAGGTTCGGGCAAAACAAAATATTGGTTCTTTTGAACTAAGCGACGGAACGACTATTTCTCTCACTGAAAATGCATTGGTATAGTGTTTCTTTTCTTAAATTTTCTTCATTTTTATATAATCTAGCTTTGATTTAAACAAAAATTCCAATGGATTTTTCGGAATTTTTTATTTCATTCTTGATACCGTTTCGATTCTATGCTTGTCTCTAATTTCCAGTACTGAATTACTTAAGGAGTGTCCCGTTACGCTACCATAAAGAGCCGATCTTTGATATTCAATATAAAAAAAAAATTAAAATAGATGGACAGATGGAATGGTGGTTATTTCTCTTTTTGCTTTTTACAGCATTCATTACCTGTGGCCGATTGCGAGATGTTGATTAGGCAAGGGATGCTGGAGCTCGTTGAATGATTTGGAATTTTTCTGTGATATTTGTGTGTGCCCGTTGTGTCTATTTGTATGTGTTGTTTGTTTTTTATCCTGTTGTTGTGTTTCTTGAAATATTTCGAAAAGTTCATTTATTTTATTTATGCATTGTTTCGATAGCTTTTACTGAATACTGAAAACTTCAGGTTTTATAAGTGATTCAATGGATGGATTGGATGGAATTCGTCATATATGTGAATGATATTTGTCGCTATACATTGTACATCAATATTGACTTTTTTCCTTTTTTGGATGAGAAATTTAATTACACAATTAGAAAAGGGAATTTTAGGTGAAAATACCATAAAATATTATCCTGTAAAGGGACGTGAACGTTGTTATGCAGCACCTTAATTGATATTTGCTGAGTATAACCTTCAATTACAGGCTAATATTTTAGAATTAATGTCGATATATAATCTTTTCCTGGTAGGTAGGGAAAGAGAAAGGTAAATCACCTATTTCAGTACGCTTTTACTAGTGATGGGAGCATTTAACAAACATGCAAGCAATACTCTGTAAGACCGATGGCCTAATGTTTGCATAAGGGCCACTTTGAACCGGTGATTTACAGCCGGCAACGTTCGTTTCAAATTTTCAATGGAGACGTTTCCCGCGCGCCCCAATTTTTTGCAACAAAATTGGATGAAAGAGAAGCGGGAAAATGCGCGGCGCCGTAAAGAGGGCAGAATGCATCTCATCTGTATGTGAGTGTGTGCGTGATTTATGTCAGTGGGCGTGTCCACTCCTGGGAACTTCCAATGTTTTGGCGCCAACCGTTCACTCTGACCGACCTGAATGGCAGCAGTGATCTCTCTGTCTGTCAGCATGAGCTCGCGCGGAGGGACGGTGAGGGGGTGATCGGTTCAGTCGGTCAGTTAGCCTTGGGTGGATGTACTGTTCGGTTCGTCGCTTGTAGCAGATTCTCTTTCTTCTTCAGTCTTTGATGGACCTCTCATCCATCGATGCCATTTGTTGCTTCCATCTCCTCATATTGATCTCTTCCGGTACCGCTTCAGGACTCCATTCTATTCTCAACTCCACTTTTACGGTATGCCAATCGATTGATTGATTCATCAAATTTTTTGATCTTGGCATACTTTCAATAATTTTTGTGAATTGCAAAGCAAACAGAAATGTTGATTTCAAGCAAGTATAAAGCAGACTTCAATCAATTTGCAAAAGAGAAACAATGCAAAATTATAAGGTTGCAGGGGTAGCAAGAGATCAACTTTTCATTTTTCATTAGGCAAATTTTCAAATTGCACGATGTGAGTTCTGTAGCTGATTTATCAGTAGGCTTTGCTATTCCAACATATACACATGTAACTTCTTGTTGCCATTTTTAATCTGCTTCATTCCTCTTATCATTGATCTTTCCCAAGTCTTTCCGTGTATGCGAATGTTGCAATACATTGATAGCTTCACGATACCCCAGTCCTTTCATGCGCACATTGGTGGACTCTTCGTTAATTCCTTCAGTCATTCGCTCTCTTCTATTTTTTATCGTTAATGGTCGGGCATCTATCCAACCCTCCTTTTTTCCTCCCGCAGCCCCTCCATAACATCTTCCGCAGAATATGTGTGTGTGTTGTAGGATGAAAGGAGAAAGGGAGATGGAGGTCGAATGGTCTGGTGTATCGAAGAGAGGAGGTGTCATTGAGGAAAAGGAGGGCGGTTTAAGGAGTGCGCATGGGAGAGGAGAAGGGAGATGAACCACCTCTACCCCATGCCGCCATGTCACCCCGATCTACCTCTACCCAATACCGCCATATCACCCTGATCTACCTCTGCCATTCCCTTTTCCCTTACTATCATCCGCACTATCCTTTTTATAAGTGTACTCTGCTGGGTGTATATCATCAGAATATTACTTACATTGCATGTGTATATATAAAAAGGAACGTTTTCACACGCTTCATTGAGAAGTGGATATGATACCGTTCTATACCTTCATCATTTCTGGGCTTCTGCTGGTAGTTATAAATGGATGGATGGGTATCAGAGGGGTATCATTAATGACAAGGAATGATGACAATGAGGAAGATATATATAATGAGTAATATATTAATTCTATCAATTGATCATTCAATTAGCAGGAAATGATATACAGGAACATAATTAGAAATGATACATGAATATATTACTGTTTCAGGGTTAGTACAAGTAGGAAGAGAATTTTTTAGAATTTTTATTCCTTGATGTGTCTCGATTTATTTGTGATTGTAATCGGTTTCTTTTTCTTTTAAAATTCTTTCTGGTTGTTTCTTTCAATGTTTGGCATTATGCCTCGCAGATGTGTTGTGTGTCACGAAGTATTCTTATTTCTTTTTTTATCTCTCGTTGTTCCGTTTTGTATCATTCTTGCCTCTCTTCATGGAGTTTTGACCTTAGGTAGAATTCAAATGATGTGGGTCTCCCTCTTTTCACCACTCTTACAGTTGTGACCTCTTGTAGAAAAAAAATAGTGGATTCTTCCACTACAGAAGGTCCAGTTGATGAGCTCTCTTTCTCTCTTACTGGGTAGCGACCTCTAGTACGTTCCAAATGATATTTCTTAAGAGCCTATGACCTTAGGTTCTCTATTATTGAATTGTAGTGAAGAGGAGAGTGCCAAAGGAGTTCATCGAGACTCAAATTTTTCTATTATCAACCTCTTGTCATTCTCTTCTTTTTACTGTCGCATTGATTTCTATTGATTTGTTATTTAATCATGTTGTTAGCTTATAATTAATCACGTTGTTGGCCTTATAATTATATTCCTGGAGAGTGTCGGCTTTTTCAAATCCTATTATATCCTTTTATTTTCAAAATTATTTGGAAATTTCCTCATTTTTTAAAGACCATTTCAAAGTTTACATTACTAATGATTTTTTTCTTTTTGCCATAATTTGTAATTTTTATCCAGAAAATATCATTCTCTATACATAATAATGCTGTTTGCTCGTAGCTGAGCATGGTTCTTAGTCATGTGACATACAATGGATTCATGACTAGAACCATACTCAGCTATGCGATCTGGCATTCGTGTCCGGTATATCTTCTTGTACCATTCATGACTTCATATTACTACTCGTTCTTTATCCTTTCCGAGCCGAACCAGGTCGTAAGGATCTTTTGTAAGCTGTGCTCTTTCTTTCGATGTCACTTTCACATTCTGTACTAAAATTATTCCTTATGCTCAGTAATGAAAATCTCATGGAGAGAAGTAAGGTAAAGGAAGTTGGTGGTCGTTTAAGAGATGGAACTGGGTCATACTGTCTAGTCGGAAGTTAAATCGCAGAAGGGGGTCCAATGGTCATTTTGAACTATGAAAGTCCAGTGATATCATGTAGGGTTAAAGATTATGGGTAGCTGTAGTGAAAAGGTTGTGGGTATGAGGGTATCCCTATTACAATCTGATTACGGGAGCAGAATTTCATTTCTCTCTCTATTCACAGTTAAGCATTATTGTAATGGAAGTGGTTAACTTATGTCGGCAAAATATCCTTCCCAATTTAAACCCCTTAGGTTGAAATTTGAATTATAAAAAATTATTGAATTATGGGGTAACAAATTCTTTTGGCAGGAAATTCTATTGGAATAAGAAAGTGAAATCCGCGCTGTGAGTGGCGTTTTTTGGGTTATTTGTTTGTTTTTTTTTTTCTTTTTAGTATGCAGGAGGCATTTATAAGGTTTAGACGACGATTCGGACTGGGATAGGTTTTTTTTGCCGGTCGGTATGATTCATCTCTTTCATTTTTCTCCTACCCTTTGTTGGTGAAAGAGAATAATATATTGGAAAGATGTTAAAAGAACATTTATGTGTTGACCTTCCCTTTGCCGGTACCTATTGTCAGCTGCCTGAAGTTTTCTACTTTTGATTATGAAATCACCGGTGGAAAATAACGGAAGGTAACATGATATACGTACCGATATCAAAAGACTGCAACCAGTAAGGTTGGAATTTATTGACTCGTTTTCGTGAAGTGCATAAGCGAAAAAGGAACAGGCAATTTGGTACGAGTACAGTGAGTTCTCTAATATTTCCGGTATTCCTAACGGTTAGTGGGGAAGTTCTAACAGAACAAATATATTAGAAAATCACGATATACTTGGATTCATGGATCGAATGGATGCATTGTTTTTTGAACTTTGGAGAAGATATGATGTGAAATATGAATAAATTTGAAACAGGGTTTCGTAATGTATATTCTATAGTTGTAATGATAGAATTATCTTTTTCCACGAACATATGTATTCTCTGGTTGTAAATCAAATTGATACTGGTAGTTATCTTTCTCACGCCTATTTCTTAAGGACTTGCTACATCAATCAACCTAAAGCTGATAGATTTACGGTAGTTTGCTTCGTTGTTTGTGGCAATAATTAGCGAGTGAGAAAGAAATAGCAGATTGAGATCTGTAGCAGCAATTCAGTTCATGATTTTCGAGAGTATAAGATGTTGGAATCAAAAAATAGGACTAATTGGAGAATGTGAAATTTATGGCATCTGTTTCCGGAGAGAAACTTTCTTGATATGGATTTACAAGTCAATATGATTTTGAAATTTCGGAAGCATTGATGGCTAAGCTTGAACCATCAGTGGTCTTGTGATCCGTTGAAAAAATTTAAGCCGAATCACAGCCAACTGGTGGTTCAGCTTGCTGTGCTTGACGATCGCATGAAACAAAGGGTATTTTTGCGATGAATTCTTCGACTATTCACAGCAAAGAGAATACCTGACAACTTCCAGTCCCCTAAGACCTTTATGATTCCTATATTCCCATTACAATTATCGAATGAAACTTTACACCTCCTATAATTTAATTAATAAATCTCGTGAGCCGCATCGGCTTTGTGATATATTGTAATTCGGATATGTATCACAGCACGATTCGGCTCGCGAAATGTGATTTTTTTGACTCTCTGGAAACGTTTATTTCCTCATTTTCTAAATCTCAAAAATCAGTACCTGCAAGATATTCAGGATATGGTGATATTTTTGTTTTAAAGTGTGGGAGCAGCGGTCTGGATTTTGTCCAAAGCGTTAAAGCACAGCTTTGATACCATTTAGATCACTACACCTATTCTATTTTTCCTACTCATAATTTTCTCGTATTAATTCAAGAATTATTAAAGATTTCATAAATTTGTGAAATAATTTTGGTATCCTCTTTCATAAAGTTCATCGGATTTGTTTTAATCATTTGTATCCAAACAAAAACATTTCAGCAGTCCCAAACGCATTATGTTTTCATTCAAAACATTTTTCATCTGACTCGAAAATCGTTCCATCCTTATACTGAAACTCCCTAATATCTTTCAGCCAAATATTTTCGGATACAAAGGAAAACCCATCAGCACTATACCTTTGACTTGCTGTAATCAATATTTCTTAATAAACCTTTTTTATCCCGTGTTGAGGTGGACTTATTAAATAATGATGTGTTTATTCATATATGTTTAATTTCTTACATGAAAATAGGAATTTTATTCGTTGCAAATATGCAGTTAAACTTTGCTGCCGCTTTAAATCCCTATATTTTCCCAATTGTTTGTAGAGTATTTACTTGTTAATTACTAAAGTCATTGTTTCTATTTGTCATGGTCTTTGGGGCCATTTTTTCAAACTTCATTGCTCATCTTTTCATTGTCAGTTTTAATGATAGAGAAATTGTAATGAAAGGAATTATACAGATTGTATGTAGAAGAGATGTCTTAAAAATCCGATAGCTTTTGATAGGAAATTTTGCATTGGTTAATGCTACCTTAAGCATATATGTATTATAAACAGGTACCTATCTCCGATTGGTATCGAGATATTTTTGGAAGTTTTGTTGGAAATGCAATCACTATTTCCCATGTTATCTATTGCTTCCCATAGTTTTGCATGCATAATGATATCAATCTTACATAATTTGTTAATACATCAGTATTGTATTGGAAATACTGAAATACGCACCAATATATTTTCAATTTCGTCAGTTAGTTTGTTACAGTTGAAGATTGACTAATTAAAATGATGCTAAATTGGAATCTAAAAGCAGTTTTGCTGAAATATTAGCTGTTTATAAATAACTATTGGAAATCGTGAGCACGAAAGCTTTATATCCTACGTGTGATGAAATAAAAGTGATTTCCTAGTTTATGATTTGTTCCACTCTGGTTCCAAATTCCGGTTTTCACTAGATTTAATTTCAAATGTTCATCGTGAGAAAATTCGACAAGATCATAGTTGTACGCTGTATAAATCAGTAAATATAAGAGTAAGGCAAATATTTAAATGAATAATTGGATACATTTAATTTTCTTTCGCTGCTTTAAAGATTGATTGAATATTTTCGTATGTAAAGAACATCATTTACCTATCTTTATCAGCCTTGAAAGTACAACTTGGATAACCAGAATATGCGAAAAATGGACCAAAAATTGTGAAAAATATAACTAGACAGTGGGTAATTCATATATATGACTTTTCATTCTGTATAAGAAACATTTACTGTGATGTTTTCATTATTATAATATTATTGTTATCATTCCTTTTATTAATATGATCCATTTTGAAAATACAACCTATCTGCCAAAGTATACGATAGATAAGCCAATAAATATGAAATGTGTAATTATTTGCAAACAAACATTTTGTGATGAAGTGAGGTGTCAGAAGTCTATTCGATCAATTACAATATTTGTTAAAATTTGAAAAAAAAATAAAAAAAACGGGTAAAGTCAATTATTTATCACAAAATTGAAAGTAAAATTCATGGCCGTCGTACCGCCAGAAATTAACGCACCATTATATTTAAATCTTTCAATTGAATTAATTGAATTTTCTCAATATTTGAAGTACTATGTTGAAAAAAGGAAAAAAAAAGGACGGGAGAAAATACATTTTGGTATGGCGAAAAGGAGAAACGCACATATTATTTTACACTACCATTAAATCAATTGAGCCATAATAAATTAGTTCCTATATCAATGGCTGGTCTCCCACCCGATCGTTTGAATTGCTCTTCGAATTTTTCATGAACTATTGCACGAAACATTTCGTAGCATTGACCCTGAAGTTGGAATGAATTTTCCTGGAATACCGTTCAGGAAATATATAGGAACATTACTTTCGATGGAATATTTCCTTCATTTCTATCGTGTAAGGTATCATTCACACCAGAACATTAACAAATCAACTTTTTACTTCGATACATTACAAACACTTGTGATAGCAAAAACTCCAAAAGAATGATTAAAAGATTGCTACCCGAAAAATTTTCCAGTTTTTATTGTTTTCAATAAACTGTTCTAATTGATCATTTTTTATTAAATTCTATGATTTTAACGTTCAAATTTAGTTCCACATTTTTATATTACATTGCAAGCATGAAAAAGTACTCCGAATTTGTTTTTGCTTAAATTTAACCTCTTTTTTTGCTTTTTCATTTGATTTTTTTAAAAGAAAATACAAATAGAAGGATAATAATTTTGTAAGTTAATAAATGTAGTCAAGATTACGATAGTTTATTTGCATCGGCAAATTTTCATTTGAATTTCCCTCAAATAGTTCGGATGATGATAACGATAATAATAGTGATGATGATGATGATAAAGATAACGACGATGGCGATTTATGTTGACAGCTGCGCCTATTTGTTCAGTTGCTGCGAATTATTAGAGCTATGATAAAAGAGAAGAGAAAGAAGGAAAAGGGGAAAGCTTTCATCCGTCTATCTCAATAAAATGGAACGAGAATTGTCACCTTTTTCTAAAATTTCGTAACAGAATTCATTAATTTCAGTATGTCAGACCGAATTTTATCTTTTTAACCAACTTAAAATGAATGAATTAATACGAAATGAAAGAGAAAAAAGGTTCCATCCAAATAAATTAAGCTTTTCTTTTTTCCTATTTACATATTATTACAGTAATTTGTTTCGTTCACTGTATTGTAAGATTTGAAATTGTAGGAAAAAAATTTGCTAAATACTGCAACTTGATTTAAATTTTCCACCATAAATTTACAATCTTGCTGAATTACAATTTTCACTGTTTTAAATAGTATAATGAAAAGGGCGAATTATTAGAGAAAGAGGAAGAAGAGTTGCTAATAAGGCCCTTTTTTTAAAAAGAAAAACTAAATTTAAAACTTAAATGGATTTTTGAATTACTTAACACTAGTAAATGAAAAATTCACTAACTAACCTTAAAATCGGTCTTCTTTCGCAAATTACCATTTACGCAAATTTGATTAAAAAGTCGTGTGATAAAAGCGCTGCATTTCGGACATGAACCATCAAAGCAGTGATAAGCACACTGGTGTCGCAAGCAGTAATTAATTTTGGTGAAATTAAAATTTGACTGCTTAACACACTTCGTCGCACAATTCACCAAGATGGAACATTCACCTGAAATTTTCAACAGATTTTATATTTCGGTATTCTTTTTGTTGCTTGTTTTTTTCTTGATACTTTATTCCTTTAAATCTTCTGTTTAAGCATTCATTCACTCCCACTTTTTCAAACAATTTCTACATTCAAATCACCGATTCATTCCTTTTCATTAGTATTATCAAACGTATAATTATCACAAAATATTAAATATGTTTTTCCTCTCTTTTCTCACCTTTTTTGTCTTATTTTTAATTAATTTTTCAACTTTTTGATAATCGTTAAGAATATTGCAAAGAATTTTCATTTTTTTTTTCTGATTCGATAAATATGTAATCATTGAATGGATAAAACATGCTTTAAAAGAAAGACAAAAAAGAACGATTCTAATTTTAATTCCATTCCTTTGCTAATAGGAATTCCCAATTTCATTAATGTTTTCACTTTTTATTGAGAAAACACGGTTATTTATTTCCAGTGAAATGATAACAAATACACAAATTTAGCAACGATAGCAAAGAAAAAAAAGAGATGACTGAACCTTACCAATTTATTGGAAGTAACCAGCATTCAAGTGATCAGAAAGCATAAACCAGTCATAAAAAAAGAAAAATCTATTTATTCCAATATACTAAT
>UPTC01000104.1:3284-70753 GCA_900537255.1 Acanthocheilonema viteae | reverse complement strand
TTATGTGAAAGTGACCGTAATACTGTCCATATGAATACCCCAACTGAGGAATACGATCCTCCATTTTTTGTCGAAATACGTTGCAAAAGTATCGCTGAGTACGAACAGCAACAAGGACGTGTACCCATTAGGCGACAAGTATCATATTTTTTTGAAAAAAAAAATTTAACACGCTTTAGAAATTTAATAATATTTGAAAATATCTTTGCAATGAAATCGATAAAATTTACGCATATCAATGTATTAGTATTAAATTATCGTAAAATGAATAAAAGATGAGATAATTATGAAATTATTCATGTTAAAATTAGAATCAAAAAGATTTTATTCAAGGAAATTGCATTTTTGTTCAGCGCATGCTTGAATTATATCCGAGAAAGATTTAAATAATATAAGAAGTTTAGGATTTTGCTAGCGATTCCCACCATGAAATTTTAAAATTGCGATTGTAAACAACATATAATACAAATTGCAAGTGAAATTATGCAAAAATATAGAATAAATTAAATGAAAATCAATTTTTGAAATCTTCTGTTTGTTTCATAATGACAATTAGAGGGTTTGACTTTTCAAAAAGTGCAAACCATTTAATATTTCACTGGAGTTGGATTATTTTTTCAATTTCAAACCTATCATTTGCAAAATTTATTTTTCCTATTTCTTCCCATTTTCAAATTTAATTCGGTTTCAAAATTGTTCAATTTTGATTATGCCGTGCTTTTTCGATTTTTTTTATCGAAATTTTAAATATCATATTTAGAAACTCCAAACATCATTTTTTTGAATGAGATGATATTTAAAAATCCAAAAAATGTGCAAATATTGATGTGTAATATAATTTATGATTGTTTTCATAATTTTTTTCACATCCAAATTATTTTTTTAAGAAGAAAATGATTGAATAGAAATTACGAAATCTGACTAATTTGCATGTTCACATTTATTATTATCACATCGACATGAAATTTCAGGATTTTTAAAAAATCATTTGATAAATTCATTTGTTTGCTAACCTGAATACCTATCTGCCAAACTTGTTTATTTCATTACCACTTAATGGAGAATTTTTAACTTTAGAAACAAGTTATTTCCAATTCTTCGGAAAGTTTTTCGAAACAGAGCCGAAACTAATGTAATTTAAAGTAAAACGTATCATTTGCAGTAGCAACAGGTTATCAAAAAATTAAAAACAGCTTCTTTTTTTCAACTGGCACTAAGTTCTCGAAATGTGTTAGAAAACCTTTTTTTTTGATTAATCTTTAGCGAATTTAATTTGGCAATTTCCAACGAGGAAGGCTAATTTTTCAAATTTTTTTTAAACCCCAAAAGAAAATTTCAACTGTTGCTGGCACGTGATATGATTTAAGGTAAATTTAGGAAGAATTTTGCTTGTGTTAAAAAAAAGTCAGCAAAAAAGTGCAAAATTTATAAATTTGAAAATTGAAAATTGAAATTAAAAAATTTTAATATACTTAGTGAAAAAATTATGATTCATTCATTAGAAATAATCTCACGCAACTTGTAATTATATTTATTGATAATAGTACTCATTCTGACAATAGAAATCGTTAACTTATATAATGAAAACATTTAAACCTATTCAAGTATTAAGTATTAATTCATTCATTTATTCATGGCAATAATCTCACATAACTTATATCTATATTCATTGATATTTTTGATAATAGAACCTATTAACTTAAATAATGAAAATATTTGAACCTATTCAACTATTAAACAATGAAGTATTTTCAATTGAAATAATTGAATTTACAGACATGTGTGCATGGTATGTTACGCTGCGTGCAAAACTACAAGGATCAGCATTTTTCGCGTCGTCGAATTGGCTCTCACAGTTGGCACCCATATACAATTCCTAATGTGCCAAGCTCATGTGAATGTATGTGGCCAGTAGATAAGTATGGACACCAGGAACTTTAAATGTATTATTTTTCTTTTTTTTGATATAAATTACGGATTGGCTAATTCATTTATCTTCAGAATTTGAGATATAATTAAAATTTGAAAAGTTATTTATTAAATTGAAGTCACCATTTTACAACAGCAAATTAATTATGATTTAGTTGCAGCACTAACGGTAACGCTTAATAAATTAGTATTTTACGATCAGAGTTATAATTTAAAATTTATTTCAGTACTGGCAGAATTTTTTCCTATTAAAAAAATAACAAGCTAATATAAATTGAAATCTTTTAATAAATTAAAAATTTCGAAAGATTAATTTTATTGTAGCAAAGTTTTAGAATTTCCTGTATTGTTAAATTTTTTTTATAATTTCAAAATGATAAACTATTGACTTTACATTACTTTGCGCGGAAAGTTAAATATATGAATAGGAAAGAAAACTAACGCCAATCGGGACAAATGATTTATCAGATTTGTTTCGTTGGACATAATTATTTTTAACTTTAACTATTTTCATAATTTTGAAGTGGTTTTTCATAGAGAACTTCGAAAATTTGCCTCTTCTACTTCTTGAGACTAAAACATAGATATAAAAGTGGAAGAAAATTAACAGTATATCACTAATTCAATTGTAATCATATCAGTTAAATGTATAAGAATAAATTATTACTAATTATAAAAAGAGTAACTTATTAATTGAGAATCATTCATTATTCATTCATTCTACAAAATTAATATAAAACTAATCATTCATTCTGCAGGACTGGTATAAAGAACTCAAATTACAGTGAATTAAAAATTTAAGGAACTGTAAAAATGCGATACAAAATATTAATTAATTTGTATCGTAAATTCAAAAAAATTTCACAATAGATTTTTTAGAAATATTTAAAATATCATTTTTGGATTATTTCAGATCGAATTGCTTAAATAATTATTACATTTTAATATGAATGAAATTATGTAACATATGGTATTGATTGAAGCTGGTTTGATTGCTTATAATCAAATCGATTTTGGTCACTTTTAGATTTTGATCATATTTGTAAAATTCATTTGAAATCTGAATATAATTGGATATAATTACCGCTTAATAAATGTTACATAAAAAGATCATTTCTCTACCGCTCTATTCAGATGAATTTGATGGAAAAAAATGTAACACAAAGTTCATTAATTCAGAAATTAGAAATGTATGCGCATATTATATTCAGTATAAATCAAAGCTAATGTAAATGTAATATTAAGATAAATATATATTAAAATTACTTCCTTAATCGAAAATATTTATACTGAAAATATATGTTCATATTGAGAATACACTTTAATTTAAAAAAAATTCTTGTTGAAAATTTTTGACTGTAATTACTGTAATATATTTTTTTAAGATTTGAATATTCGAGCAAATATCGAATGGAAATTGGCAAAAAAAAAACTCTGCACTTCGATTACAGTCAGGGGAGTTATCTGTCAACAATATTTCTTTCATTAAATGTTATACATATTTTAAATATTCATCTTTATTTGTTACTAATATAAATAGATCCTGAATTTAATACTTTTCCATCCGAAATATTGATCGGATATATGCTAACAGGAATACGGTAAATGTTAGCTTTTCAATTTTTTATATTATTTGTAAATTTCAAATGTCTCTCAATAATACCAATCAATCTAACATTTAATGAGTGAAAATAAGCTGCAGATAATTTTGGACCAATTAAATGGATTATTATTTGAATGGGAAAGAATATATCTTTTAAAAAAAAGAAAAATGAAATAAAATAATAATTTTGATTTATTTGATTCATAGAGCTTTCAAGTTCACATTTGCCGGAAATATTTTTGCATAATTACTATTTGTTGTAAATAAAGTTGTCGGCGCATTTATTTTGCTTCATAGAGTTAGCCTTTATTATAACCTGTAAATTTTTCATTGTGGAAGAGTAAAGACAAGATTTTTTCCTCTTTGTTTTGTTTTGTTTTTTTCATTTATTATTTAAAATATTTGTTTCAAATGAAATTTTACTAGTTTCTGTATGATCAATGGTTGAAATGACAATTTTTCTAATGCACCATAATAGTATTATTTCTATATTATTTCAATCATAATTTTAGGTGATTAAAGCTTTCAGTTGTTTCAAATTCATGTATTATATTTCTCATTTTGAATATATTAGTTCAAATTACAAACTTCGTTTGCCCTGATTTATTGATTTTTAATTCCTTATGCATGCTAGTTTTATCAGTGCAAATTAAAAAGATAAGTAAGAAGATAAATGGGGGAAAAGAGAAGTGAAAATGAATAATACAAGCATTAAATGATTTTAATGATTGTTCAAAATGACAAATTTGTTCCAACAATTGTAAGTACAATAATATAAGCTTGTTATTTTTTTAAAGAAATATAATTTTGTATCTCTAAATGTGACAAAAATTCCGCTACTTTTAAGCCTGGCGATCAATATTTAACTTTCAAGTTTGATGCCATAACAGCAAGATTCTTTAGTATCCAAGCTAATTTATCATTAATATACACATTGTTTTTTTTTTATGGTATCATTTCGTTAAAAATTTTTCCTTATTTGAATATTGGGAAAATTAAAATATATTATATCATAATTGTATAATGTTGCAGATTAACGGTGTTGTATGTCACCACCTGTGTGTAAATGGAAATTCGTTATTGAAAAATTTGAAAATATTTCGGTCATCTTTTGTAAAAAGTTGCTCGCTTGTTATTTGTATTTTTTTTGTGCAAATTTTGTGAAATTTGCAAAAAAAAAGAATATCCATGAAGTTTGAGTTCAAATCTTTCAAGATTTCTGTAAGAAATCAATCAAAAAAAGAAAAAAAAGGAAAAGAAAGCGAAAATTTTAATTTCAAAGAGTGTAAGTATCAGGACAGAAAGAAATTTGAATTTTGTCAAATAAGGAAGACAGATAGATAACAACTGATAAGGGACAGAGAGGAAAAAGGAGGCAGTTCAAGTCAAATGATATCAAATATGGAATTTTAAAAATTGATAAAGACATATAATAACAAAAGATTTCTTCAATTCTTTATGAAAAATCATCATTAGCAATACTTCTAAAAGTATAAACATCCGAAAATTCGAATCATTTTTAAGAATCCAAAAAAAAGAAGTCTTCTAAAGAGAAGCAAAAATTGATTTCATCGTATTAAAATACTGCCCTCATAAATAGCATTCTGCCACCTTTTTGTTCAATGCTTTTTTGTTTCATATAATTTTTGTCAAATGTTTCCGTGTGCGAAAAAAATGTCATCGTTTTTGGTGCTTTTTCTATTATATTGCTATGCAACTTTTATTGTTTGCAATGTAAATGAGTAAATAAACAAACACATTAGCATACTTAAAGATCACCCGAATATGTATTTGTGCATGCAAGAAGAACATTCACCGATATTTGGTTAAACGGAATAGTGCAAGGTTGAATGAAGAATTGAAATATATGCGAAATTATGCGAAATCAGATAGGTATTTTTAAATTCGTTTTAAAAGTGCAATTTTTTTTTTGAAGATCTGTATTTTTTTTGAAAATCTAATTTTGCCAATTTTTTTACCCTTGATCCGTAATATTTTCGGCAGTACTTTCAACTGGAAGAATATTATGATTCGTAAGTTTTGATGAATATAATTAATAAAAGCTTATATTTATCGGTTCAGAGAAGAATAATCCGCTGTTCAGAGATGTCTGCAAATGAGTCCCGGATACAGAACGTTATCAAAAAACTAAGTTAAGAATTTTAATTTGGAATAGTTGGTGTTAACGATCGGAATGGACCAGTATTCACTTTATCTGAAGGCACAACTCATATAGTCTCTGATAATAAACGTTTATTTGATCAGACTTGAATATTTTTTTTTGCTTTTATTTAAATGGCTGTATGTAATTTAATTTAAATAATCATACTCAAGCATATTTCAGTAACAGTTAGTATAACAGTTACATAGCATTATACTGCAACTCATTCTTATGTTTTGAATCTGAAACTTATGCATAAGGATTTCCAAGAGATTTTATTTCTCTTTTCTTTATATATAAAGGTCTCTTTTGATAATACCTCTTCGATTTTTATTAATTCTGACTGAAAGTACTATCTATACGATTTTGAATTATCATTTTCAAAATTATTTAGCATTTCAAACTATAACTTCCATTAATATCAATTTATTAAAACTATGGCGCTTGATCGTGAAAGGAACAAAGATCAAGACATCGAACTGAGTTCTGATTTTTGAATCAGAAGCTAATACTTCATATTTTTAAAAAAAATTCATATTTTTTTATAGGAGAACAAATTTCTTTTAAAAATCTGACAGAAATATAAAATTGTGGAACTATATTTAGTATCACTGACCAGGATAATTTCATCCACTTAGTACCAACATTACGATTACTTTAGAATATTGATGTTAATTGTCTTGAAAGAAACAAAATAAAAGAAATTCCTTCACGACAAGTTCCTCATTTACGAGTTGCTTTAAATGAATAGTGAATTCATCGAGATGAAATTTTTTGTATTCTTCACATCTAAATATTCGCCAGTTAAGTTTTTCGTTTTCATTTTCTTTTTTTTGAAGTTTGAGTCGCTTTAATTTGTTTGAAGAAAGTATACCTTATCCTGACCAATTTAATAGTTAACGCTCTTCGAAAAAAAAACCTTTGCAAAATTATGAATTATTCAGCACTGTTATTTTTTGCTAAACATTTCAGCAAGATCTATAAGGAAGATTGAAAAACACTTACTAAGGTATTTTGTATTTTTACTAAGGTATTTTGTAAAAACACTTACTAAAGGTATTTTGTATTCTCCACTTTTATCATCGTCGATTGCCCTCAGCAGTTTTATATCTGCATTCAGATCAATTCGCGATAATTCTCGGAAAGCTTCATCACCAACAAAACATATCTCATGGTCGTTCTACAAAGTAAAAGCCTTTTTACAGGAAAAAATCCTGTCAATAAAATGTTTAAAAAAATACATGGGTCTTTAATTTATAACATGAAATTAAAAACAATGATAGAAAATAATCATTTACTGGATCAGCAAGAATGACAACTTCAACAGCTGCTTTATCGGGAGTATCCAATTTTACTAAAGGAGTTAAAATTTTCTGCTTCGTTTCCTCCATCTTTTTTTGTATTGGTTCTAACTGAAAGTACAAAATTAGCTAATGGATTTGGCAAAGACGCGAAATTGTAATTGCACTTTCCCATTTTTAAAAAAAAGTATATGGAAAAATTATATTTTAGTGATAAATCCTGAAGAAATTGAACATCCTAATAAAAAAAGACTTGAAACTTTTAGAAGATAGCTTACCTCTTTCACTGGAACAGAGAAAGCTATCCTACCAAAACCGGTACGACGATCAATTCTAGCGTTAATGAAATTCCATTCCACCTGGAACTGAAATACAGCAGCTAAGAGAAAATGGAGCTCATGATATTAGACGAGCATAGATTTTTTTTTCTTCTATTGTTTTCAGCAATATTTAGCCAATTTACACCAATAAAATTCAACTTCAAACTAAAGGAATGACAATTACAATAATTTAAGAAATAAAAAAATAAAACCTTTTCTTTTTCACCAGTTGATACAATGAAGCAGTTTTCGTTCTTTTTGATCTTGGTGAAATTCAGCAATTCAATCCAATAATCTATAAAATTCAAAGAAGCTAAGGCAAGAAGAAATGTAAAAAGTAACGAGCAAAAACTTATATGAACAACTCAATCTTAAAAGACTATGCCCTCAATAATATGAATATATTACAATTAAAATAATATCCGTGCGCTTCTTGAAAATTAATCCAATATATATTTGAAAGCACCTATTAGTTGACTGAGGAACTAAACCAATTATATCAATCATAAAATGAACGCACGGCATTTGGGAGAAATAAGTCAATGAATTGAAAAAAAGATAACAAACTTAAGGTTTGTTCCAAATCAGGTGTATTTAATTTCACTTTATAAATTGGATCTGCGACAGCCGATTCAGGACCATGTGACGATATATAAAATTTATGTCCATCAGGATCCTCTACTTCCAGTTCTCCATTCACCATAATGACAGCTTTCTCGTAATTTTTGCAGCTTTCAAATACATCAGTTGATCGAATGCAGATTCCCTGATATTATTCCGGAAGTAAAAAGTAATAATATACTTTTGTAGTAATTGCAATAATTTTTCCATTCAAATTAAATGGCGGTCCTCCAAATCATGGTAAAGTTAACATGGTTCAGCTTTCAACAGAATTCTCATGATTCTAATTCAATAACCAATAATTTAAATCATCAGATGGATTAGATATGGATACATTATAAATTAATTTATATTATAAAATTAGTAAATAAGCTAGGCAAGGATGAGATAAAAAATCCATTCAGAGAAGATATGATAACTTACTCCAAAATCATTACCCAACTTATATGAACTGATTGGATAGTTATACGTTAATTCTAGTACAAAATGATCATTTTCACTCCCATAACCAACCATCGTTTTACTCCATCTACCATTATATGGTCTGCAAAAAATAAAATAAATATGACAATGAAGAAAAACAAAAGGACAAAGATGAAAAGACAAATAATCAATAAATTTGAAATCAGATTAGAAATTGAAAAAGACAAAGAAAAAATAAAAACGAACCCATTACATGTAGCTTTGCAACCTTCCTTAAATTCTTCATGTCGTAGAACCTTAAATATTTTGTTATTCTTATAATAATGGGAACTTTTTAAGAATTTGTTGTGAATTGGATTGGTCCTTGTTAAAAACCACCAAACGAAATCGCGTTAGAATGAAATATTTCTTTTTGAATAACAAAACAAGAAATGGACATTTATACGTTAACATTTAACAGAAATATTAAATTGATAGAAAAAGGAAATGCTGAAAGAACAAGGAAACAGTGTGTTTAAACAAATTTGCTTGAGCTGTTATTAAATTTGACCAAGAAATGTTACTATTACCTTCATTTTTAGAACATTGATAAAAAAATCACGACTCATTTTCCGATTGGCAATTTTGAATACGTAATGTAGCGCCCGTGTCATCGTGAATACAACCTAAAAAAATATGAAATTAATATCAATTTTAAACAAAAAAGCAATCAATAAAAAAACATGTTGCGAATAAAAAACAGAAAAATCTGTATAGAATACAGTGGATTTAAAAGATGAAAGAAATAAATTTTGAAAAGGATAAGATTTGAGAAAGTTTTTTCAACGTATAATCATCACATTTTGAACAAAGTTGGCATAATGTGTATCATATAAATTATATTTATGTATAATGAAATAGAAAAAATAGCATATAACAAACTTGCCAACAAAAAAGCACTTTTGTAAAAACGTAATGCAAAATCTTATGAAGGAAAACTGATACAGTCACGAAGTAATTCTTTACAAATTGAAAATAATCGGCATTTCTAATCGATTAAAGTTTCATTTTTTTTTTTGTCTTTTCTGAAAAATACTTTTAATGTATGAAAGACATCTTGAACTTTGGAAGGAGCTGAAAATTTTTCAAAGAATGAAAATATTTTAAAAAAGCTATCCACTGCAAAAACTCTACAATCATTGTAAACATTTCAAAAATCAGCATGATCAGTATTATCATGCCGGTGCTAGTAAAATATAGGAAAAAAGTAACAATTGTGAAAATGAAATGGTTTTTTTTCTTGTAGTTTTTGGTAACATCGGTGATCATTATGTGATACATGAAGATTGGGATGAAGCCTTATTTATGATTGATAACCTGTTTTGTTTCTAGTATGCAAATATCACTTAACTGTAAGCCAAACAATATATGAAGGAGAAATTTACAAACCACTGTTGCAGCCTCATAACTTATTATTCTTCCCGAAAAAAAGAAAGAATGCTTTCTTCTAATGGCTAAATATGATTTCATTGTCAAATGCTGTCAAATGCTTTCTTCGAATAGCTAAACATGATTTCATTTCAGAAAAAGGAACGAAAAAGTCCTTTTTCAAACTAAAGAACCAATTAAGACAATAAATTTCGATGCTGAAATGTTGAAGACTTTGGAAAACCAATCCATAATTGGTGAAGAAAGAATGATACATTTAAGCAAAAATTTACGCTTTTCTTACATTATTTATGAAAAAAGTTTGTTAAAATGAGTATTAGTTATCCATTGCTTATCCAATCCTCATTTACTTTCTCGCAAACTTTCATCACTCTTCTCTATCGCTATTATTCATTATTGTCTTCTCTTTATTTCGCTTTATGTCTACATTTTCCGATATTGTCAAAATATTTCACAGTTTTAAGTTGTCTGAAATTTTGGTTAGGTCACTATTTTACCAATTGCTCAAATTACATTTACGAGATATTAATTTTAGAAAAGATTTACAGAAAACTCCTAACGAACCTAATGAATCCTTCCATGAACCATGCAATTCCAACGGATACACAAGCATTGGATCCTTCTCAGTATCGCTCAAAAACATCTGAGTTCACCTTTCGCCGAAACCGATACATAACGGAATGAAAATAAACGTCTTTGATTTGTACTGAGTTTGTGGAATTCAAGACAGATCATATATAAGCATATGGCTTCAAGACCAGTAGTCTGAAGCAACTCAAAAATCCATGGAATTTTCATAATCAACATGATTTTGGCTTTTACTACTATAACTAGGAATTCTTTCATCGATTAGATTGGATACAATCGGAACTCAGAAAGTCCTGAACCCAGAAAGCAATCATATCTTTCAATTCAAATTCCTGTCAAAATAAGGAAAACCAGGTATAGTTCACTCCGTGTCTTTCCAAATACCATTTTAGTCTTTATAATTTCCCAGGCTCAAGACCAAGAAATCTGCAACAATATTTCCAGATGTTACACAAAACTACTTCACTAGCTTTTTGACACATGCATAAAAACAACTTTTTTCGTAATATTTTATTCTGCGATTTCATTATAAAATAAGCATAAAGATAATTTTCAGTGTTTCTATAAACCGAGTGCTGAAAGAAAAACATAAATATTAACCGGAGGAGGAAAACTTGTATTGCTATTTCATTACAAATTTTTTCCACAACTCTGCTTACTATTTCATCTATTACATCTTATTTGATCATGGATTCTTCGCACGGCATTGCTTGAAAATTTCGTTAAAACCTTGGCATAAGCTGAGGTCATTCTGTGTTTCAGTACTGAAAGAGTAATATGGAATATTATTGAATTTTAAATCCAATATTGTAGTTTCTGTGTAATTTAGAAGAAATTATTATGCAAAACAAAGTGGAACTTGACCAACATTTTCATATTTCACATATAGTTTCTTATTGATTGTTTTGCTCTTCGCTATGAAGAGAAAAACGATCGTCCATTATAAAAAAATAAATGATACAAGAGAATAATCTCTTATAACAAGAGAATAATCTCAGTCAAATGTTGACTTAATGTGCTTTGCGGAATCCTAAATAAGTTAAATAATGCATGTAATTTCTGCAAAGAGTTACGCTTCGTTGAACAGTTTCTGAAATCTCTTGAATACAAAGAACTTTTGCGAATTTGATATAATTCAAAAGCTAACCATTCTATAAATTGTTTCCACTCGAATTCACATGGATTTCTGTACTGTTGCTGTTGTTCCATCTGCTGCTTTCCAGAGAGAACCATTTCATCGTTGTTTCCATGACCATTGCCACCAGTTAGCATGTTACCAACTGCATGACCCTAAAAACGCATAAATGATTGTTTTTTAAATTGACTGAGATTTGTATCCAATAAAGTCTATGATTTTTTCAAAATATTAAAAGTTGACAAAAACTTAATAATGGCTGTAAAAGTTAATCCAACAAAATTAATGGACCTTCTCATCATTATGCAATGATATGATATGTGAACTTTTCTAGCTCCCAGTATAGAGATAAAACTAATCGTATTAAAAGAACAAATAACTTACAACCGCAGAACCGATAGCAACACCACCAGCCGTTGCAGCCATCTGTCCCATCAATCCAGGTCCACGTGATGGTGGTGCCATACCAAATTGTGCAGTTGGTGTTACACTTGGTGCCATTGGCGTGCTTGTCTGCATTGGTACTGATTGAGGAGAACGTGCAGTCATCGGCGATGATGTACGACGATGTACTGGTGGAGATGGTTTCGGTGAAGCCATACGACGACGAACCATTTTTCCAACTTAATCATTCAAATAAACTCGAACACAACAAACAAACTGATCAATTAACATGATGAAATTTAGATCGATTAATCCTAATATACATGAAAGTGCATAGAAAACCGTCAGATCATGTAATGTAACTACATAGTCCACAGGAAGAACATAATTGTGTTTAAGGAAAAGACTTCCCTATCAAAAAGTATCACATGATAACATGAACTATTTCTTATTTCCATGGTTTCCCATTATCTATTTGATACTTTATTTAATGAATACCAGGTTTTCGAAGTAAACCTGGCAGAGAGAAAAGAATATCAATACATTTCACTGGATAAAGAACCTCGTGATTGGATCATTTTAGCTGATAAAAAAGACAAACAAACTTTATCACGAGTATATAAATTCCTCTGACTATTCTCGCTAACACACGATAACCAACGACCTAACCTCACATTTCATACATTTCACACATTTCAACTCACTGCTGACTCATTCTAACTAATACAACTGATCAGAAAAAGATCCTGAAACACTGGACAATATGTAGCAACGCTATTGCTTATTCCTTTAGTTGTAATTTTTAATTGAAAGGTTAATATTTCGTATATTGAATTATTATTTTTATTGTTGGAATTAAGAGAATATTATTGTGAAAATCATATATATGAGATTTAAATTTATTGTATTGACATGAGATTCTTAACTAATAAGTCTTTTATGGCTCATCTTTTTAATGAGAATTCTCTTTTTTATTCTTTGCTTCATTTTTTACATCTTTGTTGCTGTAATTTTCCAGTTTCGTTGTGTAAAAGTTCATATTTGTTATGATTTATTCTGCTGTCAGTTAAGTTGCTAAGTTGTCATTACAATGCGTGTGATAATCAGGATGTTAATTCATTATGTTCATTTCCAGAAACATTTAAAATACATTCAATATGATGCTGTGGTAATTAAATCCCTAACAAGAATGATATTCAGCGCATTATGTATACGATTCTGAAGACGATAGACGTTTTCTAGCCTGATATTTTCTTTTGCCTTCAGAATCTATTCAAAATGAAAAGACGATGATACTGATGTGCATCAAAATATGCTAATTACATGTTGCTACTGCTACAGACTAATTCATTGAAGAAATAGTCCAAATTTCAACAAATTTCAACACGTTTCAACAACAAGTCTATTTGCCCTATAACATTGTTGTTTAACTGCTACAGTATTTTCTTTATTTATTTTCCTATATGATGGAAGAATGAATGTATCTGCTTTAGATTGCAGTCATTTATTTATATTCACTGTAACTGCCTTCCGTATATGATGTACGTGTTCAAAGAATTCCAGTATTCTTGTACAGAGCTGAACAGTATTTCCAAATTGTTTTCCGAATGTATAATCATATTCTCATAGTCTGGAAATAAATCACCCTCTCAGGATTTCCCAAGGCAACAAGTATTTGAAATTAGCTTTACTAACAGTGCTATCGTTATCAGGCAATCAAACAGTGACAGTTTGCAACCATCCAGAAAGTCCAAATAATCATAATCATATTTCACCAATTTATACTTCAGTTTGTCGCCTAACATATGGCAGGCATCCATAAAAATTTAAGCTGTTGTAATATGCTAAAGTTATCATGCGTAAATTTATGCCAAACACAAAAACCAGTTAAACAATTTCAATCATTGTTCATACTGAAATAATTCGCTTGACTTAATAAAAATACAATTAACAATTGGAATGCCAATATTGAGATATCCAAAACAATTCAAGAACGTTCTCAAATTTCTTAACTTGATTAAATATTAAAAACTGGAGCTACATAACCAGATATATGTGTCTTGAATGCATTATGGAGTTTATCTTTCTGAAACTGCGAATATCCAAACTGGTACTAAAAATTGTTTTCTAATTACAACTTATGCAAAGTTCCCAATCGAGCTTCATATTTCCTTAATTTTGATATTTAGAATCCTCCCATCTTCAAGATCAAAAAATCTTACTCATCCGGCGGATTTCCATAATAGCGTTTATTTCCAACCTTGCAGCCTTTCAAATTTGCTTTCTTGTACATTGATCTATTATATGATCTCAAGAAAGTAAGTTTTATATATAAATTTAGTTAAATTCACAACCATACATTCAGAAAGTTATGCGAACTTAATCATATCATATAGAACTTAATCATATCTTCAAAACATTTGGTGAAAGCAAACATACAGAAATATATTTATAAATGAAATTGTTTTAAAGAATCGAGAACACCAAGATATACATTGATATCATCACTCAACAACTTCATTTCTTCAGCCACCGACAATTCTTCCTCGCCCTCTGTAGATTTCAACTGTGCATTAAGCAGTTCATTATATTTTTCGATGGTTGCCAACGCCTGGAAAGACCACTTAAAAGTTACCAACTTGTAGAAAGCATTAAAAATAATTAGCTAGGAAGAACAAATTTAAGACGAGATTTCGGCCAATTCCATTTTTTTTGGAAATTTGATTTTTTCGGCATAATCAATAAACTCGAAAACTTCATGAACTTACTTTAGTTTATAAGGACTATTTTAATAGTTTAAAAGAAACGAAAAAAAAATTGGGTGACCGGACAAAGTAATTACTTTCCCAATACTAGCTATTTTTTCGTCGAATCCATCAAGTTCTTCATGTAATTTCTGCGCAGCTTCAAGTTGTTGCTGTTCAACATTGTCTAAAAAATCCTGAAAAGTAGAGATGATGAAAACGATAGAATATTCTTACTTATTATGGCAAAAGATGATAAATATTAATTCATAAACAAATTCTCGCAGTAACTTTGGGTTACAGTTTCAAATTTATCAAGCGATGTAATAACATTAATAATTAAAACATAGTACTTTGCATATTGAAATCTGAGCAACTTTTTCAAAGCATGTTATTGCTTAATTTTAGAAAAACTCCATATCCCAAGCCTACTCCAGAAAATAGCTGAAGACTGGAGATCCTTATATTTTCTGATTCTGTTATACACGGTATGCAATTAATAACATTGGCAAACAGGAATTCACAACCTATTCAAGCATTTGAAGTAAGCTTGCGTATCATTACAGATTTGAAATTACTGAGCTGAAATTTCATGATGTTATCTTCAAATTTTTTGCAAGAAAATAATTTAAATTACCCCGATTCTTTGTTTTTCGAAACTTCGCAGCACATCAATTTCAATTAGTGATACTGCATCCCGCAGCAGTTCTGTAGCAGCTGTCTCTTGTTCCTTTGCTTCTTTTTCCATACGTTTAATAACATAACCTGATCTGACGAGAGCTTCTTGTGCCTAAATTAAAAAAAAAAATTGAAGGTCTGAAGTTGCCTGAAGAATGAGAAATCATTCGCATTTAAAATAGATGAGCTCGGAATGGAGATGAATAAAAAGTTAGAAAAAAGATCAGTTTTACTACTCAAAAAGAATTTTATATCAAAAGTGTACAAAAAAGTCAAATGCTTAAACTGAAAAGAAAGGAAGACTTGAGAAGCCAATGATTTGTGATTGATAAACTAGCATTAAACGAACTTAATATGATTTTACATAAAGAATAGCCAAAAATATTATCAAATATACAATACCTCGCATAGGCGTACGATTTGTTCGTTATGTTTGTTTTTCTTCGCACGAAGCTCTATAAACTGTACCGAAGGAATGCGTTTTCTGTGCGCATCGATTACAGATTTTTGTTTCCGAAACTGCAAAAATTGGAAATTGTATTTTTTTTTTAATGAACAGTTATCGTGAATATATTGTACTTTAAGTATTTTTGAACAACCAATTCATAGTGACGATATACTTCTGCATAAATTGCACTGCATGAATTATTGCCCGTTCGTGTTGATCCTTGAAATGAATGAGAAATACAATGAAGTGAAATATACTGCAATACAGCCAGAGACAATTTCTTGAAACGCCGAAACATACTTTTGAAATGCTCTGATCAGAAGTTGGTTGTTCTTTTAACAGATTGCATTTGGGAGGTGGCAATTTCGGAGTTGCGAAGGTGACATGCTGTAGCAATATATATATATATGTACATATATGTATATATACTTCTTCAATTAGAAGTAAAAACATTCTTAATGGTTTCTATCATTTATTCATATGATCTAATAAAATTTCAAAATTTATATTCTTCTTCTATCAACGAAAAACCACTCAAAATGCAAGTTGCATCTGTTATGTTTTATCAAAAAACTAGAAGTATTTGTCGCCAATTTTCTTTAAAATCGATTTGTACATGTCAGGAAATGCTCATGAAAAACCATGAATTAAAGATATACTCGCTTAGCATCCAAATCCTTAGATCGAATTTGAGCCTGTGCCGGCTGCTTCTTCAGTGACGGTCGTAGAATTGTTGTTTCACGTACCTTGTTTGACATCGGTAATCGAATTGCCTGAGAGGAACAAAATCTGTAATATCCAAATGTTAAAAAACTTAAACATCTCATTCTCTCTCTCTCTCTCTCTCTCTCTCTGTAACTGAAATTATTGTAACTCACTTCGCCATTAAATTCACATTCCTTAATATTTTAATGGCTCAAGCAGGAATAAGCAATATGAGTGATGGTACTTATCATGAATTAGACGATAACGTACATTTAATTGCTATAATACGCCGAATATTCTTAATGAGTTCAGGTATGATAACCTTCTTCAACAATATTCTCCGTCTTTCCAATCCTACCACATAAACTTGCTCCTTCTCCATTTCAGAAAAGCTTCTATTCTCGACAAGACTTCATGTCTTCAGTGATTGTTATTACGTGATATACGTGGAAACGCATTATCACTCCTCATGAGAACTCGCACAAATTTCATTGATAAACGACTTTATCTTACTAATAAAAATTTCTCCAAAAGAATTGTGAAAAATGCAAAGATAACTAAAGAGGATTCTCTTTTACCGCCACCAACCGAATTGTTTCATTCAACCATTCCATGCGTACGTGACTTTTGTTAAAAATCGTGACTTTCTGCATTCTCAATGAAATAGCAAAAAATCACGTAGACAAGAGAGAATAAATGGTTACTGATAAAGTGGTACTACCTCCCCCAGAGTAATTTGCTTTTTTAAGTAAGTAACTCGTCTTCCTGAACTGATAAATTGTAACTATTTATTTTATTACAACTAATACACATAAATATGAGCAACTAAATACATAAAGAACAAACAAATGGAAAAGAAAGAAATGAGGAATAACAAATTCAAATGGCAGTTCGTGTTCTTCGGTAGATTGCATGAAATTCACTTTCTCACAAATTCCTCTTCTCAAAGGTTAACCGACCTCTTTGAGGCATGATAGATAAAAACTTTATAACCATATTTTCAGTAATTCAATTCAATAGTCATAAATAATAGGCCAATAATGAATGTTGTTGCTTTTATTCTGGTATGAACAAGAAATGCCTAATGTTTATCAATTCAAATAAGATGGAATTCATTATTATTGGAGGACGGATTGACTTCATCAGATGGTTTGTTTAATAGTGAAACAAATTAATGTATTAAAAAGTTTCACATTTTAGTGTACTGCATTGATTTCATCAAGCGGGAATGTTAAATGTTTAGCAGCTAGGCTATTTATGAAGAAATTATACAAATGAGTAAGCTAAATAAGTTCAATTTATTAAAATATTAACCAGTGAAATATAATACTCAATATGGCAGCGAAATGTAATATTCGATACGGCAAACAACGAATGAATTTTCGTAATAATGCAACGGTGATTTTGAATTTGATTTAGAAAACTTTTGGAAAAAAGTATCCATTTATTAATTTTACACCAATTTTTCCTGACTTTTGAGGTGCTTCTCATATTCCTGTATAGCTCGAAGCAATAAATCATCAGTCTTTTCCCTAAACCAGTCCGCGATTTTTGATTGACTTGTTTCATTCATTTTTAAACTTTGGTGGAGTGATTCCTAAAAAAAGAATCATTTTAATTATTAAAAAACTAACAAAATACATATATATACAATGATTTTCATGCAATTTTTTAACTAATAAAAAGAAACATTAGAACATGGAACTAACTGCCTCATTTTTTTGGAAGAAATCCTTAGACGGATTGACATTTTCTGAAGTTTTTACCGATCGATTTGGGGCTAGAAAATAGAACATCATATGCTCAGATCAAAAAAAAAATCAAAATTACGCTATAAAATAAAGAATTCAAAAGTATTAATCGACACTTTTTTAATTTTTAGAAAAAATTTATTTAATTAGGTTTATTGAGCAAATATTAAAGTCAGAATTCTAACCGAGGATCATATTAATGTATCAAAATCACTAAACCTTCTTTAAACCTTAACATTGCCTCCTGTAATATTAAACCGTTTCATGATGCTAATCACTATAAACTTGTAATATCCTTACAGGTACATTTTTGATCGTTTGAGCATATTTTGGATCGATATTTCTTTTTCAATCGGCAATCATACGGTAACCTTTTCTTGCCACAGATTACATTTCTGAAAATAAGATCACTGAAGATAAAAGAGTCATTTAGTACTGGTATTAACGGTCAAGTTGAGTTGATGTCGAGCAGTAGCCAATTTCACCAGTATTTTTATACGAACTGAGTTGGTTGGTTGTGTTTGTTGGGAGCGTTAGGTTTAATTGAGTAGAGTTGAATTGTGTTGATATGAGTTGAGTTGAGTTAAATTGAGTTGAGTTGTATTGGTTTGCATAGAGTGAACACCGGATAGTAAAGCGTTTACTGATCACAGCAGCGCAAAAAAAGATCTGAATCCGTTAATATCATGGGGTTTGTAAGTGTTGGGAAGTGGGAGCGGTTTTCATTAAACAATTAAGCAGATGCATTTGCACTGACCAGCGTGTGAATACGAAGATGTGGATTTGGTTAAAACAAGAATGTCATNNGAAATAATTTGAAGGAATGCAGAATTAATTAAATGAGTCGTGATATTAAGAACATTTGTTTACAAATAAGAAATTGATTTGATTATTTGTTTGTATGGTTGAAGCTTCGCGAATCGAAATTCGCGACACAAGTTAGCTGCATAATTTTTGTTTTGTTAACTTAAATGAATTATTCATATGCAACTGTTTTCCAAATCGAGCTATAATTAATATCTACAGGAATTTGTAAATCCTTTTAAGGAGTTGCATAAATCGATAAGCAATTTTTGCCTTCATCTCAAAGAAAAAGACAAATCATAATTTGTTTTAAAAAAAACAAAAAATTTTTAAATAAGCAACAAGAATTTTGAGAAAAACTCAAATTAATAATCTTTTGATTTCACTGAAAAAAATTTTGGAAAATAATGTAAAATTACTAGTAAATTATCATTAGATTATTTTTAAAAAGCCAAAAAACTTGCGCTATATTTGTTGTTGAATTTGTGGCTTCCACGAATGTATTATTTTTATTGAGACATTTCTTTTGAGAACTTTGACGATGATTTGAACAATTTTTGCGCTTCTTCTGGATCAATTCCACTTCTGTATTATGTTCAACTGTGACATTACTTTTTCTATCTCTTTCCATATCCGATACGTCATATGTATCATTCTTATCCTCCAAATGTGTTGCAGAATTCGTCACTGCATTAGATGCTATGAATGTTTGATTAATTTTGTCAGATTCAATTTCAATAATTGTCCGCACTTCTGGTATTTGTTCATTCTTATAATCTGTTGATAAAGAAGTTTCCGTTGCAGTTGTTTCATCATTGGAATAATTCATCATTATTGAGAATTCAGGATTAGGATTTGTTGTTGCTGAATGTGATATTTCCGGAGATGAAGGTGAAGTTGATGACATCTTCGAAAGTAAAGCTGAGGTCATGGAAATTTTTGAAATCTGTGAAACTGTATCATTTTTTTCTAATTTCAACAAAGGCTTCATAGTTTTTTGAGAATCATTCTTGTGATTTTTGAATTTTGTAGATTTAGAAGCCATAGATGTTTGATGTATTACGGAAAATGTTGCATTCAACGTATCACTTAATACTTCATCAAAAAATTCATTTCCCTCACTGCTATTCGACCCTGTTTGAGATTTGGGATCTGTAACTTGCAATTGTGTTTGTTCTGAAGATGGATTTTGTAATTCTGGAAGTTGAGAATCAGTAGTCATTTGTAATTGTGATTGTACTTTCTGACCATGTTTGTTAGTGACATTTTCTTCCACTGAAAATATTGGATTTTCTTCCGAAATTTTATATCCTTTAGACTTCTTATCCACTGCCAATGGTAATCCAAATTCATTATTTAATAATTTTTTTTCGTCCAGAGTCATTGTTTTGTTCGATGATAATTTTTTTCCCTTTGTTTTAATAGAAAGTTTTTCAAATCTCGTCAATTTAGCATCATGATTATCAGTGGGTCGAGAGTTAAGAGACTGATGAATAGAGTTATCAGGTTCATTTATAGATCCATGTTTTGATGACTCACTGGAATTTATATGTTTTGTAGGAATTTTGTCATCAGACAATTCATCGGACTCTTCATTGCTTTCGTTATCAGGAGTAATTTCAGTAGCTTCATTATTGTCATGCTCGGAATACACTTTATCGCTAACAGATGATGATTTATTCTGTAACAGTGGTAGAGTTATTTCGTATTCCAATGAATCGGTTTTATTTGAAGATTTATCCTGTAACTTTTGCCTTCGTTTCTTTTGTTTTTCAGATTCCTTGCTAGATTCAGAATGTAACTTTGCTTTTTCAAATTCCTTTGGGATTTTCTGCAACGGTTCGGTAGTTTCATTTGATGTCCATGTTTGCACATTGCATTTATACAGTTTTACTGATCTAATCGATTCTTCCGAAGAATCGTCCATATCAGAGGAATCCGTTTGATCTTCTAAAATGCAGCCGTTTTCATCCACATTCTTTTCCACTGCATCATCAAAATTACGCTCGTTAAATTCATGTTCAATTCCTTCATATCTTATCACTTTTACTTTTTTTTTATTTTCTTTTTCGTCAAGCTGCAAAAACGCTGTATCGAATAATCCGTTAAACTTTTTCGATACTACTGTCTTATATTCTGATTCGTCAATAGGCGTGTGAACAATTAAATTCTCCTCATTATAAATCTTTTTGTAAGTCGCATTACTAAGATTTCCTGATATTTTCAATTTTTCACCAGTTGTCGAGAATGGGATCAGTTTCTCGGAAACATTTGTTGTTTTCTTCATCTCACCTATTTCAGTATTTGAGATGTTGTCTGCAACCTGATTTGAATGCTTAATAATACTAATACTTCTCAGAGGACTTTTCAAACCTTCTTGCTTTTCATTGTTTTCTTTAACTGCTTTCGATATCTTTTTGATGGTCTTTTGCAGAAAATCAAAAAATTTTTCAAATTTGTTGATATAAGCAACGTTTGGACCATTAGCAAGCGTTCCATTCTGATTTCCAACATGTCCATTCTCATCAGTTTTTGAACGAGTTTGCAGTTGATCTTCATTTACTACTGACATAAGTTCACGATCTTTCTGCATCATTGGTAGCACAAACGGTGAAATGTTCTCATCAGAAACCGAATTTTCCTGAATTTTTTTAATATCGTTGGTTTCAATTACATCTCTGTTCTCTGGTTTTTTACTATTGGTGAATATTTCGGAAATCAATTTGGCTCCACCGGAGAGGAATTTTTCATATTCGTCATTCGATTTCATAAATTTCGGTACTGCGGTAACAAATGTACTGAAATGTACATTATTTGCATTAGATGCAGTCAGTTTTCTGATATCTGGATGTGATTCATCATTAACTATGAACTTCGTGTCATCGGCTTCTGGATCTGAAATTTATTAAATTAATGTATGATTATTAGTCTTGATTTTATGGGGATACTTTCTTTAAATGAGTAAGAAATCTAAAAATGAAGCTGCTCTTCAAGAATAAGTTAGTAAGATGTTTCGTTATCTGTTATCTATATTTTACAATAATGGAAGAGTGAAATGAGATGCTGAAATGTTGATATAAGAAGCTATAAACCAAAAATTCAATGACGATATAACCTGAACGACGTTTTCTTTGCTTGGATAGTTGTTCATTATGCATTTTTTTAGAAGTATTGAAAATAATCAAAGCCGGCAGAGATGTTGTGGCATTTTTATTTATAAAATATTGTTGTTCAAAATCATTTTGTATCGTTTGAAGATGAATTTCGTCAGCAATTAAGTTCTGCAACGACACAAATTCGATTGGATCGATATGAGCGTTCTGAAATAAGTATTTTATGAAGGAAAGTAATTATGAATAACAAAGGCAAATTTTCACAAGAAATCAATCATTCTGGAAATTACCTTCGTAATTTACTGGTCTTAATTTTTAACCTTTTTAAAGATACCTTATTGACATCAACTTTGCTGAAAATTTTCTTTAAAACGGGTTTTTTTAATTGCTTCTCATATTCTTGCAATAATTCGTTGAACGATACTGCCTCATCACCGTTCTGGTCAAGACTCTAAATAATCTTTTACACAATAAATGTGAAGCAAACTTAAGATTCATAACATAGATTTTAAATTAGTTTTGCAACTTTTAATAACTTTCATAATGGCAACATTCATTATTGATATTTTTGGCAGCTAGTTTGAACTGAATGATACTAACAATGAGAATTATGCTTTAACTCATTATTCAGTGAGTTTATGAGGCTAATCGGATATGGAAAAAACTAACAGATAGTTTGTTTAGCGCAGCAACAGCAGCTTTTTCCCGTAGTTTAGTGAGAAAGTCGATTAACTCCAACTCATTTATCTAAAAATAAATTGTTATTGCTGCGGCATATATAATACTTCAAATTCGGCACTTATCTTTCTTACTGGTACGTGATGTTAATTCATATATTTCGAATTTTCAGATCTTTGGGTTTAGAATATATCAAATTTCTGAAATTTCTAAATTTATGTAAAAAACTTCTCTCAGTTTAAAAAAAATGACAGAATATTTAACGAAGTACCGTATGATCGGCTCGATGACTAATACCTTCAAAAACAATTGTTGCATAGCTGGGTTCAATATCGTAACGTAAGTCAGCCAACATTTGCGCTTCTTGAATATTCAATCGATGGTCTCCATCAGTGTCATAGATCTGAATTAAAATAAGGAGTTATGAATGTAAATGGTTATTTCTGAAGGTTTGTTAGACTTTATGTGCAGTTTCTTCAAATTTCCGATTGCTGTTAACGAATAGATTAAATGAACTCGATAAGAAAGTTTCACTGATCAATGACCCTTGTTCAATATTATTAATTCCGGATAGGGTAATACTTTTTGTGCTGGAATTCGTTGGTTAATTGAGGTGAAAGTTAAAATATAGGTTATCTTATCTCGAATAAATTACTTCATTTTTACGTATTTTGAAGATTTCAGAATCTTTTTCCATATCTTTACTTCTTATTGCTTCAACAGATACCATTAACGATAATCTAATCGACAAACCTTCAATAGTTCCTTTGCTTCTTTTAATGCCAATAATCTGCTACAATGAAGCATTTCTATCAGTTCGTTCGATGTCAAATATTTATCTTTGTTGACATCACTTTCTCGAAAACAACCACTTACATCTTTCGTTGATAAACCAAGCTCCATATAAATGGATTCGAATACTTCGGCTTCGTTTAGTAAGCCATCGCCATCTGTATCATGATCCTGAATGTTCAGTGAATGAGACGTATTAACCATATATCTCTTAAAGGATCCACAAATTTGATATGATATTCTTGAATTATTAATTAATTAATTGGCATTTAGTGTGTTTTTGAAAAATAGTTGTTAAATACCCACACTGTTGTTTTGGATTAAATTTAATTAAAAAGAAAATCACCTCTAGCCAGCGCAAGGTAGCTTGTTCAACGTGTCTTTGAATTAGTCGAACGGCTGCAATAATTTCAGTACGATCAATAAACTTATCGCTATTTCGATCCGCTTTCAGAAATATATTCTTAAAAAAGGAAGATTTAAGACTGTCCAAGAAATAATGAATCTGAGTTTATTCAATTTTAAATAGATTATATTATGACAAAAAGAATATATAAACTTAACAATGAATAATTAAAAAATTGAGATTCCTGACAAATGAAGATAATTGTTATTTATGCAAAAACAATTAAGATATTACATCGCTAATTGTTGGCGGAAGTTTGTGATTCATATATGCTACGGTCCTCAATTCTCGACTATCAACTCTTCCATCTCCCGTCAAATCATAACGAGTCATGTGTCGATTTACTTGAAATAAAATTTATGTATGAATTTCAACGGACAATGAATGGATGCTAGAAAGGATAAAACTCATTGGACTTACAGTGAATCATTCAATGAAGAATGGAAAGGAATTCAATTTTTGCCACGTAATACATTTTCCATGCCGCGTACCAAATCATCTCGCACAACTTTCAAATAAAGTTAAAGCTTACTTGTACTAAAAGCAGTAGTGCGAAATAACACATTGATTGCAGCAAATAATATACATAATCGAGACATTTGTATATCTAAAATAAGAAAATGAACTGTGCGCATTCTACCTTTATTTTACCTTTATTGTAATTAGTATCAATGAGGATTAGCTGCTTCACTTTAATCCTATGTCACTGAAATGACACTGCGCGCTCGAGATGTTGCATATGAAATTCGTTGACCGAATTACAAGTTTACGATTTTCATTTACAAAATTTTCAGATATTTTAGCAGCGTTTTGGAAAAGATTCTTGGTAGCTTACTTTACTCCTTTATGTAATAACAAACATTATTACTATTTATAGTTGGACTCTTTTGGATAATGTATCTTCTATCGAGAGAAATTTCGTTATTAAAATAAGGAATGTATCACAAATCGCAAAATTCTCGAAAAAATTGAGATAATTATCATTTCGATGAGATAAAAATGAAAAATAATCCAAATAATTCCAAAAAAAGCGTGAAACAATCAAATGTTTCGACAGGAAATTAGGCGAAACGTTGTCAAAAAATCTGGCATACTCAGATGAGCTCAATTTCGCTCCATTTACCCATGTCATGTGTCCCACATTAGTTTCATAAATTTTTAAAAAAACTGCAAAAAAAAAAATTATCGCAAGAGTTTTCTAGGTCAAGATAGTAATGATATGGCATGTTTTCTACAATGAATATCTCTGAACGAGACATGACCTCAAATATTTTTACAAAATTGAAAGAAAATATCTATCATCTAAGAACGGTACTTCAGTTAGGCATAATTCCAATTATCTTGTCATTTTTTTCTTTTTTCATTCTAAATATTTGATATAACGAACAATTGTATGTTGATACATTCCTAGTTCGCATCAAGAAAAAAAAAAGAATGACACGAATAACACAACCTTTCATATTCCACGTACCGCCGATATCTCATATGCGGATGATAAAGTACCAATAATTTGCAACAAATAAACCTGCAAGCAGTACCCCATTTGTGAATGATACGATTGCAACTCATTTGTTTGCGAGGAGTAGTCGTAAAGTGATTCGTAATTGTATGTCAGGATTTAATTTACCAGTTGTACTGCAAAATAATACACAAATGTTAGCACCAAATGGAAATGAGTGACGCTTCTGCGCCTCTGTTACATATGAAATATTTGTCAATTATCCCACAAATTTAATCTTTGTTTAGCAGTTGAGAATAAAGTTTTGTTCTGAAGCCTGAACAAATTCATCTTTCGAAAAAATGTGCTTTTATTTGCATAATATTCCAAATGGAAATAAGTGATGCTTATAAACGACGAAAAATAGCAAAGCTATAATATCAAATATTTCAAGTATTAAAAAAATCACTTTTCCAAATTGAATAACACAAGTTAAAGACACAGTAGCAATCACAGGAAGTAGAATGCTATTAATAGAGTACGGTTCTTGCAAAAATGGAATGAATATTCTCTTAATGATAGGGTATTTTTCCGCGTCTTTTTAATATCAAATTTTATCACAGCTATGTTTAAGAAATCAAGACTAAGATATTATCATTTCAAAATACCAAAGATTCTGCGATAAAACAGAAATGGGTAAAATGTTTAGACAGTTAGGAAGTCTAAAAAAGATCAAAAATGAGGTGTGATTTGGATGATTTATGATTGCAGTCTACAATTTTGATTCCAACAATTCTTTTGTTAGTTCATCTGGTTCTCGAATTTCCAGGTTCTGAAAAAAAGAAGTATTATAACTTTCTAGTACAAAAACGAAGCACTTTTTCCAGAATAAACTCGCAAAGTTTAGCAGAGCAGACTTAAGAAGATCAAACCTTCTTTTTCAATAGAGGAACTACAATTGAGAATATAACTGTACTGAGATTGATAAAAATACAAAGCACGAAAGAAGTCATGAAAAGAAACTAACAATTATTTTATATGATCTCCGATGTTTTGTATTCACATTCACTGTTTTCCATTAATGGAAATAAAAAAGAATTCTCAAGTTTTATTCTAGTATGAAACTAGAATGCATTCATAAGGAAAAAGTCAGAAATTAAGCCGCACAAAAATTTAAATGAAAGTATTATTCAAAAATATTTCCATTACTTGTCCCATTAAACCCAAAAATCTGTTATGCGCAAAGTAAATCATATACACACATTGCTAATCAGTTAAAATATCGTACTTGAAGTTCTGAAAAAAAATGACTAATTCAAGGAATGAAATACCTTATTAAGCTCACATTCCTTCGCTAAATTATTTCTACTGCCGGCATACATCATTCGCAATTGTGGATTGCATCCTAAAAAATTCATTAATTGGGATTTATTATTCGGCTAAAACATATTCCAAACTAAGCTAAATATGCACTTTTATCAAGAACGAAATCAAAAGCATTCATACCAGCACTTCCCACCTTTCATCTTTCCCAGAAATATATACAGTATTTTATTTAATATGTAGTATTTTATTCATGAGTATTTTATCCTAGAAATATATTTTATTCATGATCAAAGAAACCTGACGGACTGTAGAGAACAAGACAGAGTGGATACGAAAGACGTCCATCATCGTGTACACGCTCATAGCTTATTACAATAAATCGTGGTTGTTGCGCTGGTAATTCATCAGAGATCACACTCGGATCACAATTCTAAAAAGTAATTTTGTTTTGAATAATTGTAGTAGCAATTATTCAAAAATTCTGAAGCTAATTTGAAATACACTATTTTCTTGAAAAACTATTCAGTGGAAAAGAGATATACCTCAAGTTTCTGGTCCAATATAATGAGCTGTTTCGCAGGATCAATTTTCACTGCAAATTAATTTCATGATCAAGCTAAAAACATTGAGAAAAATGTGAAATACGACCAAATCAAACTTAAATTGTCGTCAACTTTCATTATGAAATGACCATCTACATCAAAAGTTTAAAATCAATTAAAAAAATTCACTTTCATTAGTTTCAGATCAAAATTTTTCAAATGGAATTAAAATGAACATATCAAGGCATTTGTTGAGCGCTTTCTACTGAATCGAAATCGTTCCAGTTCATCTTTCACATCCGTCGGTATCGCACATATTTTTAATGTACCCGTCTGAAATGTCACCAAATTTAGTTCCAAGAATATCAAGAATAGAAAATGAAAAAAAATGATAGGCTTCACTTCCATATTTAAAATTTGAAATTATATTTCCAAATTTTAAAAGAAAACAAAGGGAAAAATAGACGGAAAAAATAGTCGAAAAAGTAAATTTAGAACAAGTTCGGTAGCTACTTTTTATTTACATGATTGAATAATTTATAATAAATCTGACGAAAGCTTTTTGAAGCGAAATTTAAAAAATTAGAAATTTCCGAGAAACACAAACCATACTGCAGTGATGAAACAGCCACACACCTTTGAACAATTCTTTGTCTCTATGAATATTTACATATCGATCTTACATTTTTCGAAACGCGAAAGAAATTCGATGAAATTAATATATTCAACCCAAGAAGCCACTTATAATTACTGTTATGTAAATGATTACAAAAACTTAGAACTGAAAATGCATTTACTTTTTTTTACAATGTCTCTGAGTAAACACACAATTGCAGATCAAGATCAGACTTACAACCACTCATCCATTTCCTTCATCCTCTAATTTCAATTCATCAGTCAGTTCAATTCTACTGAATGAGATCAAGGAAACGATGAAAGCGCCATTTGTTACAACTCGGTCTCTCCTTTATCCAACTATATGACGTTCAAAAATCCAAACTAAAAGATAAAACTCGTTCCTAAATAATTTATTATCCTAATCATGAAAACTCTTGAACTATTTTATTAAAAAACTTTAAAGTAAGTGGTGAAACTTTCCCAAAAATTATGAAAATTCGCTAAATTAAGATTCATCCACAGTTTTTTTTACCATAAAAGTACAAGTTAGGACTTTTGTTTGGACTACACTTTTCCTTCAGAATCGTTAAGATCTCTCCAAAGCACAGATAAGTTCCTCTAAGAAATGCAAAAGATCTTCTAGATCATCAAAACAATAAATCAGTTTTATTAACATTTGTACTTGAGAAAAAATGAAATCTTAACTGTGAGAATCTGATTTTAAGATAACATAAAATCAATTAAAGTGTAAAAGTAACGGTCAGCAGTCATCCTGAAAGTAGAAGCAACAAGGAATGTAAGGTAAATTGTGCTTGAACCACTGATTCATCCAAAACTATTTCAGGGCCGCTTTAACAACTATTTTTTAGTAACCATTATTAATCAAGCTCATAATCTATAATTCATTTCCTCTTCCTTTTGAGAAAGAAAATAATACTATTTCAGAGTTTAGTTACGTCAATCCCAATGAAATAAAAGACCTGGGAATGGCAAACATACTTGGCTCATTCACAGTAAACAAACAATAAAGTTTCGCGAGTAAAAGAAATGATATAATTTAAGAGTGAATACCAGTAATGACATCTCTGTAGCATTCTAAGAAATTGACTCTTCATATCACGTGAACTAAATTTATTTTAGATTGAGCTACATTCTAAGTAGAACATAAGGATAAAAGTGACTACTAATCCCTTACTCAATTGTGGAGGGAAGGAACATAAAATGGCACAAATGCGACATGAAATGCATATAGAACGTACACAATAAGACATGTGCTATAAAAATATGTCAGTAATTCTTAATATGAAAGACTAATAATGATAAAAAAACAAAAATAAAGATAAAGTAAAACCAGATAAAGTAGCATTACAGTAAACGAGCAGGACTCAATATATAAATATCATTACTAATTGTATGCGTAAATGGATGGCGATTATCACCTTGCATATCGCTACGCATTCCACCAAACATTATCAGCTCTCCTCGACCAGCACACAGAGAATAGAGCATCGTATCATCTGGTGCGTTTAAATCGATTTCTTGCTGGCGCCATCTAAATACAAAATTTCATCTTTAAATAAATGAAACATAAAAGATCTACACGAATCCAAGCTTCCTCTAATTAGCTGTGTAACGTATCAGTTCATCAAGATTATATAACACGCAACTGAATGCCGTCGTTTTCACCTAAATTTTCTCCACCATTCAGCATATAACTACCTAGTTCACCAAATATGCATCATAATGGTTTCAACAACTTACGTTACTGTACAATCCTCCAAAACGCGTGAAGTATCGAGTATATAAACACAAGCATTCACTAGACGCTTTCTATGATACCAGTATTCTGAAAACAAATAAAACATTAAAAAAATAATTACAGCATATTTTCTCCTAACGAAATTAATAATGGATACACTTATTTTCGTTATAGCCGTTAGATACAGTTAGTTAAATAGTAAAACCCGATGTAGAGGAAAGAAAGAAATTATTGGCAGAAAGTAGCAATTGTATCCTTGAATAGGATGAAAGTTAATGAAGTAAGATAGTGAAGAGAAGATGAAATCGATATGATCGAAAGTGCTACTTGCCTAGCAACCATTTTAGCAAGTGATGAAATAATTTTAAAACGGCAAAGAACTTACTTCGAAAATTTCCCATTGTTGTACCAGGTACGCTATTACCATATTTTAAACTGCTGAAAAACAGCGAGAACAAAAAAGTGCTCCATGAAAGATGAAACTTTGGAAGTGAAGTAGTAAAAATCTAAATCGACTCATGAATCTCAACACATTTTTCTCATTCTTCATAAAAAACTAACACCATTCAAAAAATCTGTCAGACGGAAAAAATATAGAAATAGCAAATACATATAAATTCTTAAAATGATCTTCTATACAGCCAAAAAAAGATCTCAAAGATTTTTATAAAACTTATCAAATAAAAGAACCTTCAAAACAAAAACATATAAAGAAAACTTACTTTTTAACACGTAATGAAGAGGTAGATGGTTGACAACCCGAAGAATTCAGTCTCTCATTCAATGTGGGATCCATATTGTTTCTACACCTAATACATTAACCTTAGATTTGAATTCTAACAAAATTTACCGTTTATCAGCGATGTTTTTCAAAATAGTTTAAATTTCAATAAATTAGATTTGAATTTATTAGGAATTGTACCTTGTACAAGAAGGCTGTAGCATGGCGTTATTCCCTGGACGCAGTGGCTAAATAAAATTATACAATAATTTAATTTAATTCACACCACATTTTGTAACTGAACAATTTCATTTAATAATCGCTTACCAACTGAATTAAGTTTTTTGAAGTAACTTGAAGCGGTGCTGGGTACGAATTTAAACTGATCGCGCTATATCTAAACGATCTTGACATACTTCTTGATCTTTGAGAAATTATTTCTATTATATGAAACAAAGTACAGCGAATGTTAAATACATGGCTCTGAAATCGAAAATTATAAAACTTTATAAAACTTTAAAGTTCTATGCACTCAAAAGACATATATTTTGAAATGACCATACCCACTGTTCTTTTTCGCATAACTTATACATGCAAGATTCCGTCCAATTGGACATGCTGGATGGCACCAAAGTTGAGACGGACCTAACTTTGGATTCGTAATCTAAAGATAACAATTAAAAAATCTGTTAGGAAAACATTAAAACATATATTTAAATATTACTTTGGTTCATAATGTTTACTCCAGTAGTTTTTTGATTCTACTATATTTCCTCAAAGATATAAAATTAGACAACAGTATAAACTAAACAGAATCTGACAAGCATTCCTACCAATCATATAAATACCTATGATATAAATGTTGATGCATTTGGATTATATTTTAAGAGTTAGACATGACTATCTTAAATATGAATTCAATTGGGTAGATATGCAATGCAGTTAAAAAGTATTTTTTTAGCATCAGTGCCAAATCTATAGAAATCTTCCATAACAGAGATTAAGACTGACATTAATTTGCTTCCATTCCCACGCATGTTGCAGCGTCAAATCGAACGTAAGGAGCCAAGCATCGTTATAAATACAATTTGGACCACCACAACCACCAACAACGAGCAAATGCGATTTGTCAATTACCACGCATGAGCTACCATAACGGGGGTTCGGCTGTGGACCTTTCAACAAGAACGGTTCATTTGACGCGTCTAACTTTTCACAATTTCCATCTTTATGATCCCTGCGAAAAGTGATGTATGATATATTCAATTTTTAATAAACCAACCACTAAACAGAAAGCGATGAAATATACTACAGAAAATGAGCTTGTTAAAGCCTTTAAAATATGACAATGAATAAAAAAATTCGGTATTCGGAAGCAACAAATCTAAAATCGATAGAAAGCAAACTTACTCAACAAATGATGGTGTGTGCCAAATTTTATTAACAATATCCAAAACATAAACGGCATTTGTAGCACGGCTATTCTGAGAACCACCAAAAATAATCAGCGAATCATCAACCACACATGCACAATGGCTTGCAATCACAGGTGGTGGAGGTTCCGTCTCGACCTGAAGTAAAATATTAGGGAAATATCAAAAATAATGCGTTTGGAGAAAATCGGGAAGATCTTAAACGTCCAAATGTTGCTCATTAATCGTCACGCAAATAGAAAATTCTTTTAAGATTACTAGATAGCAATAATAGAGATAATTCTGCTGAGCAGAATTATCAACATTTCTCTTGATTATTCTATTTTCTAAGGTTCGTTTTCTGCTAAATATCTCATTCACATGTTAAAGCAAATCTCTTAGTCGAATGATACAACTCCATGGAATGTGAAGCATTTACAGTCTTAAGCAATAAATTAATGAATGTATCACAACTTAAGCAGTACTTTACAAAGCAATACTAACTACATAGATTCTCTGAATAGATTCTGATTACCTCAATCCATTCATTCGTTATAGTATCATATAAATGCATCTCATTAAAAAAATTTGCTGCTTGGTGAATTGGGTTTGGAGATGACTTCGCAAATCCACCATGAAGGATCAAATATTCTTTGTAAGGCAAAAAAATGGACATTGCTTTGGGTCGAGGGAATGGAGCACACTTAATAAATTCCCGGCACCAACTGCGGGTTCTCTGAAAGTACAATTCTGAACTTTCTAGAAAATGTAAGGCTTCGATCTTAAATAACAAAGTAAATTAAATTACATATAATTTTCTCTGAAAATTCAACAAACAAATTTATGAAGATAGTAGAGATATACCAGATTAAAACTCCAGAGATCATTGAAGGCGGTATAATTATCGGTGCATCCACCAAATATATAGACTTTTTTAGTGCCATCATGATAACAACTTGAATGTGAGCAACGTTTTGCAATTGCACCATCTCCTTCCTTTTCTGCAGCATGCAGTTCCCTGGAAATAAAATAAACAATTATTTAAAATATCTTTTCAAATAAATTTCAACATCTAAAGATTCCTTTCAAACATCATGATTGATAAAGCATCTACCGGATACAGCTATCAGTAAATGAAAAAGAAAAGTACCACGTCATTTTTTGAACGTTTTTATTTTTGCACCACAAGAACCTGCCTAAAAAAATACATAATTCTGATTTCAACTAACCAAATCAGTTGATTGCATCGAAGGAAAGATTTCTTCAAGATATAAATGACAGTGTATGCAACGCGATGCCATCGACGACTAACCAATCGGACATTCTCTAAATCGCCGTACTGATTTAAATGTGAAAAGATTATTTCCAAAACGAGATCCGGCAATTCGTTGATATCCATAATTGCATCCAAATCACACGTCTAAATAATCCGAAAATTAAAATACAAAAATTTAAAAGACATATATTGCACGCTTCACACGCATTAATTCCAGTTGCATTATACTTGTACGTGTACGTGTATTTTTCAGCATATATGATTTAAAAATCACAGAAATTGGCTGCTCCTTCATATATGAGAGTCTCATGTACTACAAAAGCAAGTTTGGAAGCATAAGCGCATTGTAAAGCATTTCAAAATGGAAATAAAGTGGATTAATTCACTGTCTTCCAATTTTATTTCTACCTTCCTTCTTTTTACGTGATAATTAATTTACTCTACAGTAGCGGTTATTAACAGTTGCAAAATAACAGACAGTTAAAAATATTAAGGGAAAAAATGCTGAAAGACTGAAATAGTGAAGAAAAAAAAAAACAACTCCAACTTGACGATTTGTCATTTGCATAGATCCGCTTCAATTCTTAAAATATCCAGTGGGGAACCTCAATAATAACCTGACGAGCACAAACATTTACTCTTCTGGGATAAGCACACCTGGCAGTAATACAAATTTGTCCATAAAGGGAGAGAGAGCGAAAGAGGGAGCAAATCAGCAGAGATACTAATCTTTCTATTGTCTGTCAAGAGAAAAGGAGACATTCTAGTCATACTCCTCTACTCTCCTCTCTCTCTCTCTCTCTCTTCGCCTTATCTTTTCTCCCTCTTTCCGCGATTTTCCTCTTCGCTACAGGCTATTTTCTCATTGCTATCCTTTACCGTACTATCTCATTGAAAAAATGAAAATAAAGTTGAATTATTTATGAGTTATTTACTAATTTATTATTCTCATTTAGCGGTATGACATTTTTATTAATTAAATTTATTGATTGAACTTAATTTTATACTTAATGAATTTTTTATGTTATTATTTGTTGTGAACTATCTGATCGTCTAAACCTCATCATTATCACATTCTTTCAATGGAAATGGATTGATTGTGGAAATGTTACAACAGATTTATCAAGTTCACTTTCTATTTATTTCACAAAGTAATTTATTAAAGGGTGATGAGTGGAATCAATAATTTCAAGTTTGATTTATGAGTGTTGTGAATAATTTGAAAATTTAGTAAGAGAGGCAATTTCTCAATTATCTCTTTTTCATTCATTTTTAACTGTTAAAAATGCTCTAAGAAAGGTTAAATGATCGATTAAGTTAATCTTTATCTATCACAAATTTCATTTAATTTTTCGAAGATTAATTTCGATTCAAATGTATGCAACATTAAGTAATATAAATGCACAGTTTTTAGAAGTGTCTAAATTGACAGCAGTGAATTTGGAGGATAGTGATGCCAATGACTGCATCATCCTTCTCGGATACGATGCTCTGTGGACAGCATGTACGAATTACAGTCGCTGCTAGTCAGGTTTGTTTAATGGTTTCTGTTACTGTTATTGCTATTACAGTTTCTCGTATTGTAATGATGGAATGCAGATCAAATAAGCATCAAGTGAACACGATAGATAATTTGTGTTATTTTTGGCAAGTTTTGCTATTAATATGTTATCAGTGATTGATTGATTGATTAACGTCAAGTAAAAATTACCGACAGTCAGATCAGAAAGTTAAACAAAACAATTTGCCAGTCAGAATTTTGAATTTTTTTTAAGAGACTCATGTGACATCTTCTGTGAATGCTACAGTATTTTTTGCTTCACTATCACTTTGTGCTTTTTTAAAATAAGCTAGTCTAAAAACTAAGCGGGATTATATCTCTGCTTCATCATATTATCATCATTGTCTCGACTGTTCCTTCGTAATCATTAGTGCCTCCACCACTCATGCTGCTTTAAGTACATTATCATTATCATTTCTTTGTGTGCTTAAAAGATTTTAGCTAAAAGTTTCTAGGGTGGTAGAAGATATATGGAGGATCGAGTACACATCGAATGTGTTCGACTTCCCGATGGCACTGTCGATTATCTTTATTTTGCTGTTTACGATGGCCATGGTGGTTCAGAAGCTAGTGATTACGTTCGAAAACATCTTCTAAAAAACATTCAATCACAGTACGGCTTTGATGGTGATGATGAACAAATGCTAGGCGCTATAAAAAAAGGCTTCGTGGAGACACATCTTGCTATGTGGAAAGTTGTCGGTTGGTATATGACTCTATATGCGACATCCTTTTTTGTAAATTCTGCTGACATTTATAAATTTGACATTTGCAGTTTCCTGAAATTTAAAAATTTTTCATTATTAAGAGTATTTTGCAGACGATTGGCCTCTCACTTCCTCGGGTTACACCAGTACAGCAGGTACCACTGCTAGTTGTACTTTTATTCGACGTGGAAAAATATTCACCGGGCACGTCGGCGATTCCGCTGTAATCCTGGGAGAAATGAGTGGTTCGTTAAAATTCTTTTCTTGCTCTTTTTACTTACACATTCCTGTGCGCAGTTCTATTGTTTTCCAAATTCATTGTATTCAGAAATTTTTTTGAATTTAAGTAATTGAAAAGTATCTCTGAATCGAAACGAATTTTTAGATGGTGAAATAAAAGCTAGCAGTTTGACAATTGACCATAAGCCCGATAATTCTCTCGAAGTGCAGCGGATAAACAGTGCTGGTGGAACGGTAATGAAGAAGTCAGGCGTCACACGCGTCGTTTGGACAAGACCTGTCAGGGGTCATGTTGGTCCTGTGCGCAGGTCAACGCCAACCGAAAGTATTGCATTTCTTGCTGTCGCCCGTGCTTTAGGTTGGTAAATGTTAAAAAGTGTTGGATTTTTTTCTTACATTTTCAGATTGGCTTATTTTAAGATATAGGAAGTTGTAGGTATTATTTTAATTTTGAAGTTTAAAATAACATCTTTCAGAATTCCAGATGCAGTTTTGAAATTCTTAAGCCTTCCAACTGTTTTGAATTTTATAGGTGATTTATGGTCATATAATCGAGAAACGAAACAATTTATTGTGAGTCCTGAGCCAGATGTCGCTGCATATGATCTAAACAATAACAATTTATGTTTGGTACTCGGCTCAGACGGATTAACTAATGTTTTAAAACCGCAACAAATTGTCGATATTGTGATGCATTATGAAAAATTATCACGTGATAAAGTAAATTTCTAATTTTCGGACATCAAACTCTAGCAACGGCGGTAATTTTTGACAAGGCTGGAATTATGAACTGAATTATAGAGACGGAAGAGACTGAATCGAGGTAGTAATCCCAAAGCGGTTTTCTTGAGAAGATTTGTATATATGGACATCATCAAGAAATTATTCTAAATATTTTATCAATTGTTATGCAGTGAAGCACTTTATTTTTTTGGACCATTTTAGCATGGCAGGCTACCAAATCATTCTCGTTGGATACTGCGTCATGCATTGGAAGGTTGGGGAGCATCACGTGCTGATAATATATCAGTTATATCAGTTAGTTACTATCGTAATTTCTAGCCAAAAATTTTGTTTCGGACTGGCTACCACTATGATTCATCACTAAGGACCAGAATAGTAATCGCAAGCTAAAGAAATAATTGAAAAATAGTATAATTATTAGTAAGAAAAGGCGTCTATATTATCATTAAAAATAATCTGTCTAAATAATGGAGTCAATTTGAATTCAATAGGTGTTTATTATCAATGACTTATGCAGACATTTGTTGTACTCTTTCAGGTATTTTTTGACAAAGAGAATATGGAAGTTAACAATTCATCGGTTCTAGCTGACGATATTAATTTATGTTTGGATAAAGCACTTACAGACTTTGAAAATTCAACGATCGTATTAGGACCGAAATATTGTAAACAGCTGAAAACATTGGATGTCGATTTATATTACTCGGGCATCGTAGATCCCAATTTTGCTACAGGTCAACAGCAGTCTCCATCACTTTTATAAACCTAAAATTCCTTGCAGTGATAGAGCTGTTGAAATCATTGCTACATCATTTCATAGTAAATTCATTAGTGGTAGAAGTTAAGATATAAGAAATTTAGCTTTCAAAATTATTTTCTTGGTGATTTATTCGACAATGAATCGGAAATTTTTTGAATTTTAAATTCCATACTTTTATTTTCTAAGGAACTTGGGGAAAGCGATGCATAAGTTTTTTAATGTTGAGGCTGATCAAAACTATTTTAGAAATTTCTTACAATGGACCTGGATATACGCGTGATATTAGACGTCCACTTACCCTTGTACAGTTCTCAGAAATGCCAGTAATTCCACTGACTTCATTAGATCGTGTCTTAGCCATACGCCGTTTAAATGAATTATTTGCCACGAATAATAAAGTTAAAGTGTTACCAACTGGATGTGTTACTGGAGTAATATTGAAAGGAATGGATGAATTATACGAGAGCCTTGTAAAGTAAGTGAATTTATACCCATTATATAACGAAATTTTTGCAGATTTCGGGAAAATATTGTACTGAAGCATAAATGATAGTAGTAGGATAAAAATTTTAGACTGTCAGTGAACTAAATTTTTAGCAAAAATAAAGCATACAAGTGAGAACAACGATAACAGTGAAATAAGAGAGGGACTGTTCTTATGCATCAGCAACTCCCTTGCCATATAGTTCATGGTAATAATAGGCATCATTTTTTTGGGAGTACCACTACTTGAAATAAAAAAGTCATAGCTAAGAAGACATATTCTATGCGATTGGTGTATAAGCTGAATTCTCAAGTGCATTTTATTGTCACTTTTACAATACCATCATATCCTTTGCAGTGAAGGCATTTTGTATCCCTGCGACGAAGATGTAGCGCGGGAAGAGACAGTTGGCAGTGCAGGTAGTGATAATCTTTGCAGTGACGGAGATAATGCTGCAGAAGCAGAAGGAATTAGTGGAACAAATTCGAAAACGAATAATGATATGCTGCATTTGAAGGTAATGATTTTGTTAAAATAATGAGGGTAAGACAAAGAACAGCGGATTGAAGGCTACTATCTAAAAGAGTGATTCATATGAAGAAAGTCTGCTTCAATTAATGAAAACTATATTTTCATATAATGCCTGCCAAAAAGAAAAAAAGACTGGGACAAAAGAAGAGAGGTAGATCAGCTTTCAAATTTTGTCTTTATAGCTTAGTGTATATACTTACTGCGATTCGAAACCGATTCCGAGGTGTCAGTTTTGACTAACAATAGTATTTTTTTCATCATTTGTCAAAGTAAAGAGAGGATCAAAGTTTTACTGTCGCCCCAGTGTTAAGAAATATTTTCAGTATGATGTTGTTACTGCACTGAGTGCATCATATCCAAAATGTTCTTCTACCTCAAACATGAGCAGCACAGTAAGTCACTTTTCAGAACATTGTTATTTGGATTTTCTTTATTTTTCATTTATGAGCAGATTTTTCATAAGTTGTTCAATAAATAATTTAACGAGAAAACGAAATAATGTGATTTTAAGAAAAAAGATGAAAATAAAACAAGAATTAACCTCTGAAATTTCTGAATGTTATAAACTTGCTCTTAATAAAAGGAAATCATTTTTTCAGGAACACTGCAATGTGCCTTTATCTTTCTCAAGCAAGAAACCTCTATCTACTTCTCTCACATCAAATCCTTATCCGAAAATAATAAGTAATCTTTTAAGTGAACTTCTAAAAACTTGGCGGAAACAACTTAAAACTTAGCAAAAAATAGCGAAAACATAGTGGAATTCATTGCTAGTTGAATTTCAGACTATCATATCGCTTTATTTGAAAATTTTTTATTCCAAAATCCTGATTCTCGTGATTCTGACAACATTGTTAGATTATTTTTAAATTTATTTTAACCATGTACGACCAGTTTAAGAAATATCAATTATTTGTTTAGCTCTGTGAGAAAACTTTTTTCAGGACAAAGAACTGTACTTAGGGCATGCCGGAAAAAACAGGCAATGTATTTAAAATCTGTGAAAGAAGAAAATATGTCAAATGTTGGCGATGATAACAATATTGATGGGGACTGTTTCAATAATAATCAGCTTTCTTCGACCAACCATTGCCATGATTTTCAAAAGTTTGATGCTTCACAACGTTTTAGCGGTAAATTTTCGAAATTTTCAGAATATTAATAGCTCTGGATTTTTCATGACAGTTTAGTTTGTTGATAAACATCAAAACATTTGTTTAAAATGAATAATGTAGGGGAAATACAAGATTAGCTCGTAATTTTTGATTGTTAGAATACTTTTCATTTCTTTTATATAAGGAATGCGCAACACTTGATTGTAATCAGTGACTTGTAGATTTTAGAGTTTTACTCTAATCAAAAATTTTTTTTTAATTTGGCGGCATAGCATTTTTTTGTTTCGCGAAGTTTACAGATTTTACAAAAATTTTTTGTTGATTTCATATTTTTATAAATGAAAATTAATTGTTGAAGGTAGTGCTTCGGCTTTGTCTCCTTCGTTGATGTTAGAGGCCCTGCGATATACGAATCAATTATTCGAGCATGATCCTTTTGCACGAGATCTCATTCTTGCCGGACGGCGGCCACTTGGTCGACGTCGTTTACCCTCTTCATCTCTAGAACCATTGCAAAAGAAATTTAAAGTTTCGGTGGAAAACCGGATTAACGCAGGTTTGTGGATGCAGACTTATTTGGTAGATTTTTGTTTTATATGTAAAAATCAAGGACTTCACGACTTTTTCATTAACGAGAAAAGCAGTGATAATTTGAAAATGATTTTCTCTAAATGATACTTGATGCTACTAAAAATATTTTTTATTGAGCATAAAGCAAATTTTTTCAGATCATGAATATGGTGTTTTCACTAGAAATAATGAAAAATCGGAGCAAGATGTTGCAAGCACTAATAAAGCTGAAGAATGTGCAGCACCAACCACTAGTAGATCTCGCGTATGGAATTTCCTTTCCAGTTTGTTAGGAAGTCGTGCAAGCAAAATATAGTGTTTGGGATATAACTCCATCTTAATCTTTGAAAATTTTGTTTATTTTCTTTACATTTTTGATCTTGATATCATCGTCCTTCCAGTTTATCTTTCATGATAAGTTAGGAAATAAAGGTTATGCGTAAATAAAATTTTATCTGAAAGTGCTTTCTATCGCGGATTTCTCGATTTTATATTTTTTTCATTTTAATACTTGCTTCAAAGGTATATTGTATTTTGTCTACGAGTTGATATTGTGGGAAACTGCCCATGTTACTGCTCATTCCAAGTAATATGAAACTTTTATTATATTGTTTATTTTAATTGTTGTGATTTTTCTGGGATTATCATTTAATTGTTGTGATTTTTCTGGGATTGTCATTTAGCAATAGCTACACTCTACACTTAATAGGACTGCTTCGTTTTGTTGTTTTTATTTTAATCTTCAAAGAAAAAATAAGGAGCTGCTTAAGATTTAGAATATTATATTTTTGCAAATTATTGAAACAGAAGTCAGTTTTTTATGAATTCAAGTATTTAATTCTTAGCGCATCACTTTAAATTCATTAACTGATTGAGCAAGCTACAGTCAGCTTAACGTTTATCGATGTAACCAAAGAATTTTTATCCCCTAATTTTTTGAATTTTTAAATCTCTTAGCGGCATTAGTAAAAGAATGATAACTCTTTCAATTGAATGTCACTTGTCGGGTCGTAGCAATTTCAAATATGTCCCATGCACTGTATTCTTTTAAGTGCCTCATTTTAATTCCCATTTTGCTAGCTACGATTAGTTAAAATGGTGTTTGATGGTGCCATCAAAGAATTTCCTGAAAGCGGGATATAGATTTTATCAATCTCGATTTTTTCCTAAAGAAAAGGAAGGTATCCTTGTAGAGCTCTATTTTTAAGGAGTATCATTATTCGATGTTTGTGGCTGCTGTCTTTACTCTTTGATGTTTGGCAGTGTTTTGATTTTCAGATATAAGGCTTTTTAAATTCATGATAAATTTGCAGTCATTTTCAATTCACCATTGTTATTAAGACTATTCAAACTTTCAGTGCGGTGCTTTTTTTTAAGTCTACAGGTGAGTGCCGGTATAAATTGTATTGTTCGAATATTCCTTTATTAAATTCCAGTACTCAGCTATTTTCGGCTCAATCATGGCTATTTCAGCACCATGATAAAATGTCCAAATTAGGGGGGATTTCTCTTCAGTTCACTCAAAATTTTTGTTTCATGCATAAATAAAGTAATATAAACTGAATTAAAAGAAAGTGTAAAGTTTTAGTTTTTATATCAAGACCTGTAGCTAAGGAGAAGATACCTTCGTAGATCATTTTGTCTTCAATATTGTTCTCGATGAAACTTATCCTTACTTATCTAACTTTCATTTTCAACTAACAGGAATAATTCTTCAACAGATATGACAGATATCTATTTATTCATACGCGAGTAATCTAACTGATAGCTATTGCTTGACATCTTTAGAGAGGTGAGAAGTGCTTTCAACATTACTGAACTAAAAATGAAAAATTTGTTGTATATCCTCACCTAGCAAATTGTTCATCTCTCATCACGATTTCATCTACTAAATGCTTCAAAATGTAACTTACATTATTGTCACTTTAATGGAAACAGCACGTATCAATTCTTTCTCGATATAGAGTTCCTTTTTTTTTAAAGCTAATTTAAGATTCTATCTGATTTATTACTCATTTCATGAATCGTTACAGCTTATTCAGTTCAAGAGAAAGAATAATAAAGTCAGAGTCTATACTAATGCATATGGTAATAGCCTATAGATCACTTAAAAAAGGAAATTTTGAGTTTTTTTTTTTCTTTTAAAAGATATATGTTTAGAAATAAATTGAAACTATGAAATACGGCAAAGGTCATTTTCTCTTTCGCTCGTCGATATGAATATTTCGAATAGTGATTGCAATTCGATTTGAAATCATTTCAACGATATAAAAAGCCATGTGAGTAGTGATCAACTGATGTACGGGACAGATAACAACACTATTTAGAAAGAGTAACATACAGCACTGAAGAGAGAGGAGCAGTGATTGATGACCGATTAACCTCACAATGAGTTATCATCGATATATTCTTTGATAAGCAGTCAATATCACTGTTTTAATGGCATATAGAAATATGGTTCTAAGAAATGTTTTCATCATTATTGAACTGAAAGTGAAATATCATCAGAGGTGAAGCAAATATGTGCAATGATGTTTTTCTTCATCAGCTGCATATATGATGATGATAAAATGGAGTTGTTTAATGAATGAGAAGTGCTGCATCAGGAAAAATCGATCTTAAAATCGTTATTGGCAGCTGGTTGTAGCTAATAGCTTTCTTGTTATGGATAATATCTGAATGGTAGTGAGGAAGATTGATGAGGCTTGGATGGTGATGAAGCATTACTTCTACTTCTTTGGGTACTCTCTAATTCAATGAAAAAGAACTCTTTCTTTTTCAATGAATTTTCCGAATTTTGTACAATACATATGAATTTTCTTAATTTTCACATGCTTTCCGACATATACATGTTGTTTCATTTTTCCACAGAAAAAGAAGCAGACTGCTATTTTGTTTCTTTTTCACGTTTGAAACAAAAATATTCTGGTCTGATCAATTTTTGTGAAAAAATATTCTGGTCAGTTTTGCAGTTTTCTGGAGAAGTAAAGTATTTTGCAGCTTTCTAGAGAAACAACTTTTAAAGAAGTAAGGTTTGTTGCAGAATTTTGGTGCTTTCTTATTTGATATTACATTTTGCGTTTATTTATCGAAAGAAATAATCAGAAAGTCTTAGGATGAGTTCATATTAAATAAAGTTATTCCTCTTCAGCTTCTTGAAAAAAGTTGTGAATTTAAGTCACGCCAAAAAGATATTAATGCCTTATTCTTTCAGAATGTGTTATCTACTCTTTTATTGATTTCATGGTGATAATGAGTTAGGTATCATCCTTTATTTATAGATTTTTATATGGCAAGGAAAAAATGTCGAGTTTTGATTTTTATTTTAACAGTTTTTGATTTAGGTAAGGTGAACTGAGCGAAACTTTGATGTAGATGAGTTTTTGATCTTTGATCTTGATTATACTCCAAAATGCTATCGTATATTTCTTTCGATGTGAGAAATATCCATTCAGATGTTTGATCTGTACTTATTACTACTCATTGTAAATCTTTAGAGATTAACAATTAGTATTTCTTTGTTGATCACATGCGTGGCATAAAGTTTGATTTATACTATTAAACTCTCATTCATCCATTTCGCACTGAACAATTTTAAAGTAGTATGGTATGGTTTTTTTGATGTAATAGTACTTGTTTAATGGCAAAATTTGGACATCAGTCTTGTGTATAGGAAAATTTAGAAACTGCAGATTGTAGAGTGTAGCATCATTCGATTTCTCGGTTTTTGAATTGAGACTTACTGATCAAAAATTAGAGCTTTTTTGAAATCATTAATTTCACAAAAAATTTTATTCGAATCCACTAATAAAGTCGTTTTTATTGTCAAACAATAGAAAAATGAAATTTCTCTTACTAGGACTAATTGAAAATGGAATAATTGGGATAGGTTTTTGGAATGTCAAATTAAGACTAACGTTCTCTTTGGTGTTTAGGAAGCTTTTGAGAGTGAGATTTGTGTGTACCTATTTTCTTTACCAACGTTTGGTGGGTGAAATCTTTGATTGAATAGACTGATCTCTTGAGAAGCATGAGGCTTTAATCATAGCATATGTACTTTATCTTTTCAATAGGAAGAAGCATTATGTTTTTCATTTTGACGTGTAACTACTCAGTTTTAGATCAGTCCACATTTTCAATTTTTATTTAGTGGATAGGAATGATAATTTGTTTCTGCGATGATTATTTATAATTTGCAGGAAGTACCACTCAAGTAAAAAGGATGATTGGAAGGTACATAAAGATAGCAATAATGTAAGAGAATATAGGCTGTTTTAACAGATTAAATTTCATCACAGAAGTGCTCAAACAGTAATTTTTTATTAGTGTAAATTTCCAACGAAATGTATCAGTTAGAAAAACACTTTTGTATTCGTCTTAAAAAGTTATGATTGATAATGACTAGTCCATATTAATATTGATAATGAGATCGGTACAAGAAAATAATATTTGCTTCATTTTTTGTTCTGATATATCTCCATTGTTCTGAATATATTCTCTACTTCTTCATCTTTCAGATGAATCCATTCTATAGTGCGTCATTACTGTTGAATCTACCTTTTTTTTGGTTCGTTTATGATATTGATTCCTTGAAAAGACGTGTAGTTCATCGAGGGCGTTAATGTTAAACACTGCATCAATTCTACTGTGATTTGATAAGAATCTCTATGTCGGTTAATATTTGAACATAGAAAGCACAAAGGTGCTAATTTAATAAGACACAGTGATAATGGATGATTGTTCAACGTCACTAGACATATTTTTACTGGATAATACTTTGTTTAAGCTTTGCATGTTTCAGATTGCAATATTCAGTAATTTATAGCAGGAAAGAATTCGTGAAACAATCTGTTAGTTTGGGAAGAAGGAAAAGTACTTGCGTAGCAAAGTCATCAGTAAACAGCAGCGGACCGATTGCAATTTGGAAAAAGAAGGATTTTTTTGTGGTATATTCTTTTTATTTGTCCAGTCTAATATTGTTGTCTGCAATAAGATTCAAATGTGAAATGAGGCTTAGTTTTCAGATTATACTATTTTTTATTAAACAATAGCTAATAGTTTTATATCGATGCAAAAAAATGATTTATTATTTGATAAACTGTTTAGTATCAAAATCTTTGGAATTTTCATGCTTTTTTTGAAATAGGGGTACAATGAAAGACTTCCATGTTTTAAATGAATTAATAAGGGTATTTAGGTTAGCTGAAATTCATATAATGTGCATTTTATAGAATGCCCAACGGGCTGATGGAACATTTCCCAACAGGACGTTTGGTAGCTGTTCTTATGGGCAGTTTGGCATTCGCTGTTACTTATTGGTACATAAGACAACAACAAAATTTAAAATGGTTAGTTAAGAGTATCGCTTACTTAGTCTATATGTCAGACTTAGTCGTCTGTTTGATTAAAAAATAAAATGTAATGATGTAAAATGTAAAAAAGTTGCAAATCCTGAAAGTTTTTTTATAACATCATAATTTCTGCAAGGTCTTGCACTTTGCTCTAACAAGCAGACATTGATTCAGACGAGATAAATTTATCAAATGATGTGCAGTATGAAAATCACCAAAATTCCATGTTCATATGCAAAAAATCATTAACTTGCTTATATAATTACAGCTTGTCTTATGAGAAATTTGGTCTTATTTTAGTGAAAGTAGAAATAAAAAAGTGAATGCAAAGTTATTCGGGCAGGAGAGTTTTGACGTTCAGAAAGAGAGCAAAACGAATTCAAAGGAAGATGTTGCCGTATCAGCAGTAAAGCAGAATGACGATATTACTGAACCGAGCGACATCGTTGGAGATGCGGCGCTGGATTCGAAGTTTGATAGAAAAAATGATGTGTTAGTTGCCGAGTTGAATAATGATGCGCTAGATGCGAATGATGTATCTGTTTTAGAAGTCCAAAGTAATAATTTACGAGAAATAAAGAAAGATCCAATTGACAGTTTATCTCACTCAGATAAGGTCTTGGTAAGTTTTGATTTTATTCACTTGAAATAATTTGCTCCTTTATTAATCTTAATGGATTTAATGCTCATGTCATAACATGTAAAATAAATTTGGAACAGTTTTGTTTAGTTTTTATTTCAGTAGCGTCGAATCATACCATTGATAATTCATGAATTATTATTCATCGTTAATATCTTTAAATATCTATACTATGTGGTTCTGAAATATGAATTTGTTGCCCGTATGTGATATGTAACTAGCACTTGGCAAGATTTTAGTTTGCTTTACTAGTGTTAGCTCTTGAAAGAAGCACATTGTTATTCATTGAGGTTCCTTACACACCGTTATTCTAGAACGACGGAAACAAGTAGTTTAGGTTATCGATGTTAGCACAAAAGGCCAAGAACGCAGTAAATATGCAATTTTACTAAAATGAAAATTTACTTTTTGCCATTTAATGAAGGAGATGTTTGCATTACAAAAGCCAAATGACTTTAAGTACAGAAGATCAGTTGTATGATACATTTATAATAAAAAAATTAAGGTTGCTGTAATCACAATCACAACTCTTCTACAAACATGATAGTAGACCTAAAGCTGAAATTTTTTGAGTATAGATTCAGTAGGTACTTTTGAGCATTCAAACTTTTCATGGCGTTAATCATTTTTGACGCAGAAATTTGCTAGTACGTCAAACAATGCATTCTTTTTATCAGTGAGAAAATTGCGCTGTTGAATAAAAAAATATTCTTTCATTATAAAGAATATTTTACCCATGATTCAATGACTATTTTATTATCTGTGTTGCGTTGAATTTCACTATTTGTCTAGATCTGCTAGATAGAATTAAATATGGTATACAGAATTAAAATTTATCATTTGTAGAAGAGTAGTAATATTTACCTATAAATGCCTTTATTGCTGTTATCCAAAGCTGACGATTGCGAGACGTTTGCACTAAGAAAAGGAAAATTACTTATTCATTTTTGCATTTTTCAATACTTTTTGCAGTATCCTCTGCAAAAAAATGTTGAAATTTCTCAAAGAATCATCTGATTGCTTTCATAAATTGCAATAAACTGAGCAATAGCTCTCAGCTCTTAGCTTGACATGAAGTATGCCATGTCTTGTTCACTTATCTTAGGTAGTCTTATTTTCAATTTTTTATTATATTTCTTCTAATTCGTACATTTGAACAAAAATATTTGACAACTGATGATGTTTTGGTTCGTAAGAACTCAACGTTTGCCGGATATTTTGCTTTGAATTCAGCATTATGGATTATACTGTTCCAATATTCTACCATTTTTGATTCCATTGTATTCAAAATAAAATTTTGAGCGAATTTTTTTTAAAAAGAATCCTTCTTTAAGATTGCTGATGAAGAAGCTTTGGAATCCTCGTTGGTTTGGAAAAAGTCGGAAATTAATGCACGACGTATTTATAATACGAGAAGGGATGGAAATGCTATCGATGAACAAAGTTCTGATTCTAATATGACAGAATACAGACCTTCAAATACACCTAGTAGTGAGGTACATTTTTTTAATCAGTGAAATCTGTTTTCATAAATTATTGAAACTTAAAATTAGGATTTTTGGTACTACGATGATTATTGCTGCATGTAGAGCCATTTAAGTGATAATTCTAATTGAATTTTTACTCTAATTTTTATCAGTTGAAAATTTCTTGAGTAAATAATATTTAAATTGGTTATATCGATCTCTAAAGTGTCTTTGATACAGTAAATCTTAAAAATAGAAGATCTAGACTTCCTTCTTTTATAGAAATTTTCTTTCAAAAATTTATTGTTAATTATTGAAAAAACTTGAAATAAAAAAATTTGAATAGCTAATTTATAATTATTCGGTTTTTGCTTTCTTGTCAGTATTATGCACTTCAAGAAAATAAAATATGAAAGCGGTTTTGCCTCTTTTTTCTTCCACCAGATAATTTCCACTTCCTACGCACCTCGGCACATCTTTTTTCATGTCTCTCCTGTGATTGTGTCAAGATTTTGAACATTTGTCACAATTCAGAATTTCAGGACTGGAAGTTTTTGTCGTTCTTTAAAGTTTGAATCCTATAATATCAAGTCTGTACTGCTGTTATTTAAAATCTTTAATTTTTGAAACGCAGGATGGCAATTTTTCGTTCTACTTTATATTCTGCAAGGAGTCACTGTTTTTCAGCATGCTTTGTCTTACTGATTCTCATGCTGCAGTTATTTTTTAACTCTATACTTTAAAGTAACTGTAAGACTTTTTTTCTGGTATAGTTTTGCAGAATTGAGGTAAGCTTTTTTGAATTCATGTTTTTGCCTGGATGTAAATTCTTTCTTCTCCCTTGAAATCCAGCTTAACTATTTATTTCGATTATAATTGTGGGAATAATTGAACAGTACGGATATCGAATCCCCAGCAACTGGAAGGCAGTGCTATATATCGGTGGTCAAAGTTGGCGATCTGAAGGACTGACACTTTAATCAGCGGATTAGTTCAGATAGATGCATGAAAAATGAAAACTGTAACCTTTTATATTTAGGAGAATAATAAAAATTTTTAATATTTGAAATACAGTTGCTCCACAAGCGGTGATGCAAGGGAGAAATTTTCGAATTAACTCAAGTGTTTTGTTTTCGGTACTGCTACTTCTGTCATCGGTACTACCAGAGGAAAACCGAATTACTGTAGTTCATCCTTAAACTTATATTCATCAAATTTAGCTAGCCAATATTGGCAACAAACCATGAACTTATCTTAATGAGGTTAAAAATTGAATGCTATCGAATGCGACATTTTTGTTCTATTGCTTCTCACTATTTTAATATGCATGATTGTTTTCCAAATGCGTTATAACATGGTTGATAATGTTCACCTTTATGCCTACATTATTCGCATGTATATTTACAAAAAAATTCATAAGAGCTGAAAAGAACACCAATATGTTTAATCTGTCTTTGTTAGAGGCGTGTTATGCCTTTCAAATAGCTTTCCAGCGGAGATAAAACTTTAAGCTTTGCTGCTTGATCTAAATCATAGTGAAGGAAAGGCACAGGAGTTAGTAATATAAGGAAAGTGAAATATAAGAAGCTTTGTAAAAAGGATGAATATTTAGATATATATAAGGGAAGTCTTATGTGCATTTTAAGGGAAAAAATTTTAACAATTTCAGGTTAGCTTCACACATTCATTCCATAGATGTCAATGCTAAAGCATTTTCAGTCGACCAACTGTTTTATAGAATGGTGTGCATAAGTTGCTGAGAGTTGCTGTTTTTTCCTTTGAAAACTCATTGATATAATTTTGACAAAGTTGCTTAATATTGTTAATATTAATCATTTATTCATTCTCTCTTTCCTCATTTCTGTTCTATTTTAATCAACTTAAAAAGAGGGGTAATTTTTCCAGGGAAAAAAGCGATCTTTAGCATATTATAAATAGTCATAAACGTATGTAACCCGTCACACTTCCCTTGTTATATTTCTTCGAATGATTTGAAAGTTTTGCTTCTACTAGCTCTGTTTTACAGGTTTATCAGAATATTTTTAATGTTCGGTAACTCTGCATTCTTCCTGTGTTTGTGTGTGTGTGTGTGTGTGTGTGTGTGTGTGTGTGTGTGTGTGTGTGTTGATGTTGAAAATGCTGGAAGGAACACTTTTTATGTTATTGTTAATCATGCAATTATCTGCACAAAGAAATTTGTGATAGATTTTCAACGTAGAAAATTCCCGTTAAGTTCTTTTAACCAGAAATTTTTCTGAGATATGAACAACGCAAGTTTTTTTCTTTTCAAAAAATTCCATTGATTATGTTTTTTAGTTTTAGGAAATCTTGATATTTTTTTCCTCAGTATTTCTTTTAATGTAAATTCATAAGAACAGCTGCGTACATTTGTCATCTGCTTTCCTATCGGTAAATTTCAAATTCCTTTTTGTATTCCATATACGTACAGTCTGGGTCACACTTTCTGAAAATCACAGATTGATGTTCATTAATCCGAAAAAGTAGCGAAAATTTGTACATTCTAAAAATTCTGGAAAATTTTGACGAAAAATTCTCTACTCAAGTTTTATCGATTTTTTCACTTATTTTTTGTTGCAAATAGCAGTGGATGGGATATTAATGACATTTTACTGTCAAATGAGTTTAATCTGACGAGCTAATATATAATATTGTGACTATTCTGTTGGAAAAAAAAATTATAGTATCATCAGCAAATGTGTACGAGAATTTCTTTGAAGAAAACTTTGCAAAATTTAATTTATAATCAATCTGTCATACATTTTCCCTACTTCCTGATTAACCAGTATCTGTCGGTGAGTTAAAAGTAGCGCTGACATGACCCATATTATGTGATTCTATAGTTGTAGGTGCAGAAGAGTTATTTGTCAATATTGTTCCAGTCGCTGTGTTTCATATGTGCAATTATTTCTATCCTTTGTTTTATTAACTCTCGAAATGACAGTAACAAAACGTTTATAATAAGGATATAGTAGCAGATTAGAGTGAAATGTGGACGAGATGAATAGCGTGAGAGCGTGAGACGAGACAGATTTGTGTTGGTGAATAGACGGTACATATTCTCCCTCGCTTCAGACGCTTTGTCAGATCAGCCTGTTGCAATAATACTATCATACAATAAAAATGTGATAATTGCATGGCGATGATGGGAGCCAGAAAGTTTGGCATCGAGCCACTATTATGCCATATTCCATCAATCATCGTTCTCTCTTTCTTCATTTGTAAGAGAGAGTGGAAAAGATGTGAGAACAGGAAGAAAGTGTATGGTATGAGTGGAGAATGAAAGAGAAAGGATGCACATGGATGTGTGCTTAATTATGGGAGTGTCATCAAATATTGTCAACCCCCTTTCTAGCCGATCTTCGCTCTTTCGCAACTTCCTCACGTCTGTGCTGTCATATGTGTCTGTGTGTATGTGTGTGTATGTGTTCGTCCGTCTATCTCTCTGTATGTATAATATCTATTTGTATGGCGGTGTACAATCCCATATGCATCATTCTCTCGGCCTGTTCGCCACCTTTCTCTCTTCATTCAGCGTTACACTGCATAGTGGCGTGTAAATACACGTTACTAGCTATCGTCGGTTCTCTATTATCGCTCGGATATAAAAGGTGTGCGGAGGAGGGGATGGGTAGGAGGGGTTCTTTTTTGGTCAAACTTTAGTTTTATTGGTAGTGGAATTTTTTTGGGAGTTTCGTTTTATACTACTTTCATCATTGTACATATTATTTTGCAGGTTTTTGTGACTGTTGCTTCAGCCCTGAGAGGGCTTGCGGTCATCGCTCCCGGATTTTCTCACATCTTCCTGTTTCCGGTTTCATCTCCGGAAATTTGCCGAAGAAATTTGCCTTATTCTTTTGCTTTTGAATTGTTGACCTCTTCAGAGGAGAAAGAGAACTATTGAATTCGCTGCGCGCGTTTACTACTGCTTCGCTAAACTTATAAGATGGATCAGGTGGTTATCACAGCCACATCAACAACCTCGCATAGTACAAGCTTTCAGAGTGATATCAATTATCATTATTCCAATACCATTTACCAACCATTTAGGTCTATCTACCTGGACTCCAAGAAATCATGGCTATCGAGCTTCCATATGGATTCTTTCGTTTTACCATCAACTGCTGCTAGTTCGACAACACCTACGATTCCGGCGCAGATTTCTTCACCATCATCGCTTATTCCAGCAGCATTATTTTTCCCCCTCCAAAATATTTCTTTTAGTCCATCTATGATAATACAGCGCCCACCCACTATAGTATCCAGTGTTAGCAACTGTACATCTAACACCTTATCTGGTTCCGGATGGTCCAGCACATCATTAAATGCGGATATTGTCCCACCTTCTAGCTGGGTCGGTTTGTTTACTTGTCTTTTTCTTAAACAAAGCATCTTACTCATCAATTTATTCACAGTTGTACTTAATTCATCTGGAATGTTCTTTGTTTCTTTAGAATTGCTCCTAAAATTTCGTTTATTGTGCATTCTTCTCTCTAAATAGTCCATGCACGAATACATTTTTTTTGCCCCACTTTGTAACAATCAATATTTAAATATAAGCATGGACGATGGCTTTTTAATAAAACGATTCTTTGATTGCATATATTTCGATAACACCAATAATTTAATTACCTAACTTCAATGCCTCTTCGATTCTAACTGGCGAGATTGACTAACATAGGCAATCATTTATTTATTATAAACTTTCATCTTTTTCTGTCATTCATTCTATTTGCCTTGCTCGCTCGCATGGTGCGGGGATTTTCAAGTTTATTTGTAATTGGTCAATCATTAATTACGTAGTGTCAGCGCAAATTAGCATTAATTATACATATGACACTCTCGGTTCAAGTTCAGTATGAGTAGGTGTAGGTTAAAATTTCTAAGTAGGTATTTGGTTCATTAAAACACATGTGATAAGTACAGACTAATTTTTTTTGGTTTGCTTCAATGATTACGAATTTATTATTTTTAGGGTTCACAAGATAGTGGACGAGCAACGGGGGGTTTGGCTTCCTCATTAAGTCCGGCTGATGATGCAGCACCGCAAAGGAGTCCAGAAGTGCGATCTGTTTATGAATTTGAGATACCAAATACATTAGTTGGATTAATCATTGGTATCAAAGGCAAAACTATAAAGGTTTTTATTCATTCATTTAAATGTTATTTTTAAAATTTTGGTGACAAAAGAAGGATCACTCCTGCAATTTTTTGGAACTATATTTGCTTACATGTGCACTTGATGTGTCCAAAGTTTTTTGCATGGATTCATGCATTTGTCTTTTTGTGGGTTATCTAAGTTGAAGGTAAAGAGTTTTTTTTTTAACTTTCAAAATGATCAAATCAAATAAACATCATTTAAGTTTGTAAGCTAAGTAAGATATGGATAATAAAAATGGGTGTAATATTCAAATATGGTTTAGTTTTTATGAGCATCTTAAAACAACCGCGAGAACATTTTTTGAGTAGAATTGGATTTGAGTAATTTTTGGAAACAGCTTGCTTAAACTGTTTTCGCTTTGTTTCTATCTGCTGTTCTGGTTCTCTACAAAATTGTTCGTTCTTCAGGAACTATGTGTCCGTACGGGAGTGCGAATGATTATCAGATCTCATCATACACCGGGAAAGGTAGATTTTTTTTCTCTTAGATTTAAAATTCTGAGAAATATTATTCAGGCAATTATTTACTTTCGGATTCATAATTTCATTGAATATTCTTATAATCATTTTTGTTGAAAGATTGCTTGCCACTCTTACATATTTCTCTCCATCATTTTTTCTTTTTTCCCAATTTTCCTTTTTAATAGGAGAATTGCGTTCTTTTTGCTTAATTATTTTGTCCTTCAACATCTTCTTTTGCGTTCTCAGATTTTATCTTTACCATAACTTGCAACAACAGTAGTGACTATTTTATATGTGACTTTATTCATTATCAATTTCTTAGGTTGTACTGAATCAAAATTTGTGACATTATTTTTAGAGATCTTTACAGGTTCGAAGAAAAATGAGACTTTTTCTCGTTATTTTTTCGGTAACTTGGAACTGTCAGGGATGGTAGTTGGAATATAAGGTCATCCTAAATTCTTTGTGTCGTCTGGTTTTTTTGATATCACCAATTACAGATAGAAACGCATCAAATTTGTGCTGTGGAAGGATCACGTGAAAATATCAATAGATGTCTACGAATGATGCGGCGCCGTTTTCCCACTGCTCGTTTTCCGGAATTAAATTTGAGGCCTGTGCTGCCACCACCATTTCCAGGTCCACCAGCAGCACTTTACGGTACAAGACCAGTGCAGGTATTTTTCTTTTTTTTTCGAGAAATTTTCATCTGTATTCCAGTCTTGGGTGGGTTTGTTCTTCAATGATGCTTGCAATATCGCAATTGCTTTTCAGGCCTTTGAAGCATATCATGTCAGTTGGAAATCAGCTTATAAATTGGGGAATAAAAAACTCATATAAAGCGCTGAAATCTGACATATTTATTTAGGAAATATTTTAAAATGTAATACTAGTTTCCGTGGTATTCTCATTAATCAATATTTTAACATAATGTCACAATTCAATAAGTGAAATAGTGCTATGGATAACGAACTTTACATCTTCTAAAAAATTGGAAGGGAAGAAGGATTCAAATTTTTGAAAATATGAAATTGCAAATCAAAAGGAGTTACTGGTTCATTTGCTAGAAAATGAGAAGGGTTACTCATTTTATATGAATTTTGAAAATGTGTGATTTGAAATATACTGATCAACTTTAATATTTCGTAGTGTTTCCTCCATATGGCACATAATTTCCGTCTTGGAAAAGAAAGGGTGATTGATTACAGATGATAAGATCGGAAAGTTTTAGAAGGCGGAATTGGTGAGCGAGCGCCAGACAGAAGAATAGTTGAAGTGAATAACTACTCTATGTCGTCCATATAAAATTTCTAATATCATTTCAACGGGCAGAATACGTTTTTAATAAACGATAAGAATGAATAGTAGTGTAGTGTAAATGATGTCTAACAACTGCTGCTGTAACACACTGTGTAACTGAATTTGATAGATGAATTCACTGGCACATTCCGGTAACTAACATCTCTGCACAGCATATGTAATAGTTTCAAAGAAGTTAAAATTTATGATTTAATTTTGGTGGGAAAGATATTCTAATGGTAAATTAGTACTATTAATATTTCAAATTAGAATCAGAAATTCTATGTTTTTTAGATAGGGAGCTATCCTAGTTCATTTATTTCTCATATTCATTCATAATAGAAGTCTTTGACTTTTAAAAAATTTCCTTATAGTATATTATTATTTTGAAACTTAAAACAAGAATAAAACAAGAAATCACATGACCACAAGGAAAGAAATACGTAAAGCAATCTCTGTTATTTTTATTATCATTCATGAAGCTGTCTCAAATACCTTTTTTTCTCTCTACTTTTTTATATGCAAGACATTAATGATAAGAGAAATGAATAATGTATGATAAATTTTTTTAATATCAAGCATGGTATTCCTATTTAACGAAAAAGTATTCCTATCTAACAGAGAGTAGCGATAAGCATATGTTTGGTGGACATCATTAGAAGACAATTGTTGTGTGATTGGGTTGTAAGATTTTTTGAAAATTTCGAAAATCATCTGATATAAGAAGTAGCTGCTATTTTAGTGTAAAGAAGGGGAAGAGGACTGATAGTATTGCGGTTTGGAATTTTTTTTTCTTTTTAAAATTTACTTCCTTTTTTCAGTTGACATTGCCGGAGGGTGAGCGCTGTCGAGTAATTTGCTCAGCTACCATTGATGTTGGCCATTTCTTTCTTCAGCAACCTCAACATCCAACATTTAACGCACTGCAACGGCTAGATTATTATATGCTTGGCGTCTATATGCAGCTAGCAGGTGTACCGGATTTGCCGAGACCAGTAGACGGTTAGTATTGTTCTCAATGTTTTTGATATTGTGAAATCGGTATTGTAGAGAAAAAGGAGCAAATCAAATATGGATGCTTATATTTCTAACTCTTAAGTTTCTAAGCTTATGGAAATTTTTAGTTGATAAGTTATGTGTTGCACCAGCTTTCGATGGTTGGTATCGTGCAGTAACACTCGATTACTACCAAGAAGAAGATGAAGTTATGGTAAGATATGTAGATTATGGTGGTTATGGTCGTCTTCCAAGAAGCGATTTGCGACAAATAAGGTTAGCCAGTCAGTATCAGGATAAAAGTTTGCTCCCGCTAAAGGCTCATCTTAGTACGGTGGACAGTGGTTTTTATTTCGAAGCATTAAAAATTATGTATGGTATAAACTTCATTTCTAGTTGCCAAGTAGTTTTGAATTTAAATGATAAAATGTCGAGTTTGAGTTGTTTTGACGGAAATTTAAGAACCTTTCGGAATATATTATAAAATTTTAATTTTAATAGTTTGCTAAATGATTCTGGCATAAAAGAAATGCTGGTGTATATTAATGATGATAGAGTTGAAAATCAGTGCAATTTTTATTTTTTATAGAACTGATTTCATGACGCTGCCATTTCAAGCTACTGAATGTTATTTGGCACATGTTATGCCCGCTGATGGTATCATTTTCATTTTTTAGTAAAAAAAAGGGAAAGAAAGAAGAGGAAAGTTACAAGCTTATTAAAAGGATCTAGCAGATCACTTTCTTTTCCTACTTTGATCGGTTAATGTTAATGATCTCATAGGGCATTTTCCAAAAAACTTAGATATGAACTGCAAAGATTCCGGCTTTAACGGTTACATTATTTTTTGATTTCTTGTGTTTTATTTCGTCATTTATTGCTCTCATATATTGTTCATTACTTTCGAGGAACAACAAAGTGGTCCGATGAAGCACGGGAGCTGTTCCAAATGTTGACACAGGGCCGCACACTGGAATGTTATGTTGTTGGCTACCACATTGAAGATTCAAGACCATTTGTCGAAATATTCGCAACCGATAAGAATAATAGGGTTTAGTTTCTTCATTTCAGAGAACAGTTTTACTGTCAAAATTGATTGTTGGGATGTTTGAAACTTAAGAAAAATTATGAAGATTTAGAAATTTGAGCTGAAGTGATTTAATATTTTTTTTAGGTAGATCGAATTGATAGTGCTCTGTTAGATGCAAACCTTGCCAAAGCATGGGATCCATCGAAAGTTAGACCAGTGCTTCCAAGGCCAGTACCGCCATTAACAAGTATACCTTTGGTTGGTCATGTTGGAAATGAAATTTTTGTTGCAGAGTGAAAATCAGAAATAAGTTCATTTATTATGCGAAAAAATTTTATTCATAGAGCTTCTTGTTTTTGTCAACAACTTAATTCCAGCAACTCTTCATGGATGAAAATTTCCCATTTTTCTTCAAATTTTAACTAAACCTGCCCCAAATTTTCTTAGCAATTACATAATTCTCAATTTCAGTTCAATTTTTGCTGGAATATTTATGATTTCCTTTGATTACAACGATATTTTATATTACTGAAAATCGTGAGGTTTCATTTCATGTTTTCAAATTTTATATATCCGTTTAGAATGATATTTTTTCATATGTATTTCAATATTTTCAAAATACAACAGAAGTATTGAATATCTTTCATTTTTTTGAGTTTTTAATCAGAGATGTACCTCCCATTTTTCTATTGCTTGCATTTTATTCCCATTTTCTGCAATGTAGCTGTCTTAGTTTTTATGATGTTCCTTCCACATTTCCACTTTCTTTTCCTTATATAAATATACTTTAGTTTTTTTTAATATGAAAATTTTCGGCTTTATAATAATTCTTTCAAATCTTCCATGTGTTTATTTTGTTTTCTATTGGCCTTTATTTTTATCACTACTTCTCGTTCTAATCGCTATTTTTTTTAATGGTCTGCTGTGCAAGAAATTTTGTCTATTGCTTTCATTGCAGATTTATTCTTTCTTGTACATTTTTATTTTGTTGCAAGTTTTCGCAAATCACTGTTTTGCCAGTTTCATGAGAGTATCAAAATGTCCTTTTGCTAGGTGTAGTATTCCTTTGCCGGGTGTAAACTGACTTTTTATAGCATCAATTTTTGTTAATTTGATAGCAAAATGATGTTAGTTATACTATGAGTCATGCAGAAATTGTGTAAAATGATTTGGCTTTTTTGGTGGATTTTAGAAAGATTGATATATATCAATCTTGCTAAAATCTAAGTTTTTGTGTTTGGTTTGGAGAATGCAATTGTTCATAAGGCCGTTCTCACGACAGCAATGCTAGAGTCAAAAATTGAGGCCGACGATGATAATTGACTGATAAACGGAAACATGGCTCTTGCTGGTCACATATTATTTGAATTTAAAATTCTTGATGCCAATTTCTTGTTTCAGTATTTTTTCTTCGTCCTGATTGCCGGGTGCAAGACACCGGGTACTGCTTGTTTACGTACTGTTTTAATTTTGAACATTGTTTCAAATCAATCCAATTTCGGGTTTCAAATCAGTTTGATATCGGTATATGTTTTCTTCGTTTCTCTTACTGTTTCTTGGGAAATTGTTTGCTGTTTACTTCCACAATTTTCATTTCTTCTTTGTTCTATTCATTTTAAATAATTTACCGGTTTTGTCCGTTATTTCTTGGGATTTTCATTAGTTTTTTTCTGTGCTTGTGAATTAAATAAGTGTCCCCAACATATTTGGTCTCAGCACCTGCTCATGACATGATGAGAAAGTCGGCATATGTCGAAAAATAAGCCGAAACAAAAGATTTATGCCCGTTGAGGAATGCATAACAATTGTAAGATCGAACCGAACGTTTTATTGACTGATCGAGAACAAGACCACAATTGAATAGCTTGGTACGGGTAAATAGGAGGTTTTGATGGATTCCTTCGAATGATTTTGTAAATTGTGAGATCATATACACGTCCCGCGTAGTTTTTCTCCGACGAAGCCGTGCTCAAAGTTAAACTCTTCTGTGGCTAAATTAATGAATCATTGTTTTATTGAACTGCATAGACATAAAAACAGGTAATATTACATCAATAAAAAAAGACATGCACGAAGTGCATCTGTACAAAAACCATATATGTATATATATATGGAAGGATACGGTTAACAGGAGTACTCTGCAAGAAACAAGCAATATATTTTCATCTGACTTCTGTTCTTACCCTCCAGTTTTCTCAATACCCAAGACGTATACAGAATTTCAAAAATGATTCATCGGATAAACTGGATTCTGTGTAGCTATCATTGGATCACTACCATTAGTGTGATAATGATGATGATGGTATGCCGGTTGAAAAAGCGGGACTTGAACTGAAATGGAACAACTGGACAAATGGATGAAAATGAACGGCAAAGGGAAAAGAAATAGAAAATTACAAAACATTGGAACGCATAGATGCGATTCGCAATGGCTACCTTCCTTATCGGAATGTCAATTAACCTTTCCAGGAAAATACGTCTATATTTCTCTGTTATTTGATACCTAAGATAGCGGATATGACAAGAATGAGTACAACTTATCTAATTAGCTAGCTTACATGTAACTATCACTTGGAAAGGATGTGAAACTTACATTGATATGATTGTTGCTGCACATTCATTTCTGGTTGCTGCGCATAATAAGACATTCCGTTGTTCGGATATTTCATCGAATGAACATCATATTGCTGTGGTGTGGAGCACTCAACAAACGTTTGAGATGGAAATCGTGGAAAAATGGATGACTTATTTGGATTGCTATATTGATTATAGCAATGACCAAATCTTGGATATTCAATCCCATTATACATTCTTGCATTATCCTACAAAAGATAAAAGAACAATGTACATGATTTTTAGGCTTTTCCAAAAGTTTAATAATTTTATTTTGAAGAAATATAAAACACTGAACATATTTCAAATATTACACTGCCTTTTAATGAAGTCTATCATTTGAATATATGAAATTAATTAGCTAAAATTCAAAATAAGACATGAAGATTTTTTTCTAAAACAAAGTACCATATGTGAAAACGGCGCATTATTTGCGGACACATGGCAACCATTGTTAAATAAATCTAATAGCTGCTGCTGTTGTTGATAACGTGAATGATGATATTGTTGAAAATGCGCAAACTGATAGTGCTGCTGCTGCTGCTGCTGCTGCTGCTGGTGATGTAGTAGTTGTTGACTGGGTACTGTTGCAGCTGCTGGAATTGTAGCTGCAGTGCTGTACATACTACAGCCATTAACGTTATTGTTGCCACCATTAATATTATTATTGCTCACTAGTGAGGTTAATGGTAAAGCAGCATTAGTGCTACCAATACTACTAGCACTGCTACTGCTACTAGCATTCCTCGTACACAATAACGAATTATCCTGTACCATTGTTGATGGTGCTGGTACTGCTAATGGAATTCGTTGTTGTTGATCACCTTAAAATGACATGTAATTACTGATTTATCTATCGATTAGAAAAGTGATGCTTCTATGAAAATTGAAGTTGAAACTTTTATGCATACCTCCAGTGATTTGTCTATTTCATATATTTAGAAAAAATCAAATCTCTATCTGATTGAATTTTTGTCAAGTCTTTTAATAAGTACTAAACAATCAAATTATAACCACTTTATTACATTTGAAAACGTTGAAATTGCTCATCTTTCTGAGGAAGTAAGTCTTCAACTAAAGCTATGATGGGTTACAATTTGGTTGTTTAGTAAGGAGATACGTTCTTTTCGAGAGAGTTATGTTAAACAAAATTTAAATAATGAACTGATAAAAAACCAAAAAAATATCACTAACTAGCAGCAATCATATCATACATAACATTACTTACAAGGTGGTGTAAGGGCACCTTGTTGGGGTGTTACAGCAGCACTATGCGAATCATAAAATGAATTTGTGGAACATCGAGCGGATGCAGAAAGATGTGCTGGAGATAGAGCACTATTAGGCGTACCACAGGTAGCTGACATCGGTGAAACTATCTGAAAATAATTTTTTTTCATATGCATATCTATCATATTCCACTCCATATTAATTCTTCGTAAAAGCAAATCGAGAAATTCTACAAATTCTAAAATCTAGTTTAATTTATCAAATTTATAACCGAACTTATTTGTTAACTTAATTCGAATCATAACACCAATTAGAAAGATATTTTATTATTTACCGAACTGCTTGCGGATTGGACTTTAAGCTTTTCAGCTTCTGCAGTTAACGTGGACGGCTGTTCGTCGTCACAACGATTAACTAATACTCCTTCCAAGCAGTTTCCTCCAAGATCATCCAGTGAATTACCCTACAAATAGCACACTGAACTGTAAATCCCCACAATTAAAAAATGAATGCGAAAACGATTAATATCATAAATAGTATAATATAGACATAAACAGCGTATTTCGTGTAGTAATTCTAAAATCTCCTATCTTCCACCCATACGAAAGAACAATTGCAGAATCTGTAATGTTTGTTTCTTTTAAATGAAGGATCAATTTGAATCACAAAAGTATTCCATTAAAATAGAAATCAAATATATCAACTCAATGCTCTTAACTATTTCATATTATATGAAATTTGACTGCATTTGTAGCTTTGAATCCCTACAATCTTAAATTAAGATTCAAAATTTGGTGTAGTTGCCAGCGTTTTTCAGCTGCTAAAGTGTTGTTCCAGCTTAAAGTTTATCAATAAATTCCATTACTTGCAAAACTAATTCCTAACATTATCTGAAGCTAAATGTATCGAGTAGAAATACCGGTCTAATTTGATCCATAAGGTCTTTTACGTGCGATTCAGCTAACTCTGGCATTGCTGACAAGTTGCTCATTTCTTCGGGTATAGCGGGCGCTTCTTGCGCCTGTGATGTTGTTGGTAATATTGAACTACCCAATCTTGTTTGATCGTACTGTTCAGCTCTTTCTAATTCGGGGACAGTACAGTTCATCGGATGTACTTCCTTAGCCATCGATTTATTGGACTACAAAGAATATATTGTTCCTATTGATAAAATTATCTCCAATATTTGATGTTAAAATTTTAAAATCAAGATTCGAAACAATGAAAATGATGAAAAAACGAAATTAATTTAGAGTTAATTTAATGTAAATTATTTTAACAACAAATTTATATTTCTTACATCTGTTCCATCATTATAATTGCTTGTTGGACAATAAGGCACTTGTTTCGGCATCACGGTTGAATACTTAAATGAATTAGTAGTTTGCATTAGAGATACATTATTCTGAAGCATTTCTGGCTTTTTTCCGTGATATACATTACACGGATCGCTCATGATGGTCATATGTGCGTATTGCGTCCATCCACTATTGCCTTCAAATGGCCGTTTTCGAATCTGAAAATGATGTGCAGCTGAAAAATATCGCGCAGATGTCTAATTTTTTCACCTATAAAATGTTAAGCTATTTTTGAATTTTATTTTATTTCATTTCATTCTGTACTGAAGAACTCTTCATGTAAAATGCTTAATATTTGAAAATTGGGAACTTACATTAGGCTTACAAGCTGACATGGTTGGATAGTTTGGTACAAAAGGAGCTGCAGTTCGTAATACTTGCATACATCCAGGATAACCCTGAGATGAGGAAAGAAGTTGTGGATGATGATGGCCATGAGACTGTGCTATTGATAATGGCGCTTCCCGAGGTTTCGCCTGCTGTTCCATGTATTGTTTCATCGCCGCTTCCAAATATCTGAAATTCTTCGAAAGTTTGAAATATAAACCAAAGATACTGTTTGTTGACAAAACAATAATATTTATAATACTTCAATATATGATATCTAAGCATTGAAATTATAACCCACTTGATTAAGTATCAATTCTAGAAAATACTGAAAACATGAATTTCTTTCGATAAAATCAACAAAATTCGTATCTTTACAATCCAAAATATTAACAATAAGAATACAAAGATCGCTTTATAAAATGTTAATATCGAAAGGGGGAATAGACAAGCAGGATGATTGCAAATTATGAAATTCGCAACCTCAAAGGCATACGAAATTTCTTTATTAATAATAACACATAGTTTACATTATAAGCAGGTCAATGAACCTCATAATAACTCCTGCGATAGGATAACAGATCTGTGGATTGGCTAAATGCTAAGGTCAGATGAAAAGATCAAGCAATCAATATTGAAGAACTCCACAAACTTCTTTTTTATCCTAAGAAGATACTACCACAATAAAAGAAAGCAATGACAAGATGATCAAAAAAATCAAACCTTCGACGATACTTTTCCATTTCAGCTCTTTCTTTCTTTAATCGTTCTATTCGAGCATTCTCTTGTCGTTGCTTTGTCCGTTCCGCTATTAATTTCGTATTTTCAATGCAACCTAAAAATCGAGCACGTCGCTCCTTCCATCGTGAACTAAATCTCTCATCAGTATATGTCATGCCCTTTGGTCTGGAATGAAAAACAATCGAATAATAATATAACACAGTAAAAAATTTCAAATTGCCCTTAACAGTTAATAATTTTACTGATTCATTTATCGATTTCTACAACATTTATTAAAGTTCGATTTGAATTTACATTCGAATATACAAGTATATTCTAAATGAAGAGGATTTGATTTCTTATTTACAACATTTTAACAAAAATTTTTTTTGTTTATCTAACAAAGTGTACTGTTCGAATACTTACATAACTGCTGATTCCTCTTCAACAACAGATGTTGAAGGCAAAACTGCTGCTAAACCACCACTGTTCATTAATTCAATTCGTTAATAGGAATTCCAGTGAATCAATTCAAATAAAACAGTAAACATCCCTGAAATTTAGACAAATTGACTGTTAAATCCATCAGTAAACAAATGATGCGAGAAATGCATGAATCATTGCCAAATCAAATAAATATGTAAGTAAAAATAAATTAATTGCTGCATGGATAAAACATAAAAACACGTAAATCCAGAATGAAAATGAAATAAAGTTTAAATTATATGCTATTATATAGTATAAACAGGTGTCATTTTTTTAATAAGTACTTTTTATGTCCACTTTTTTAACCTAACTAAAAAGAAATATATCAGTTTCAACCAACGATACAATTATCTTCCAAATTTCAGTTAATCAGTTTAAATTAATGATAAATTTTGTTCATCTAAAATTTAAATTTTAATCGAAAAATAGCAAAAGTTTTTTTTTGCATTGCTTTTTTCACAGCAATGCCAAAAGATAGAAGTATTTATGGGTTTGCAAATTTCTCTTCAAAGTAAGCACTTTTGTAGTGATTTTTCAATGAAAGTGTTGTAAAACATATTTCTTTTCACTCTTTTTCTCTTTTTTTGCGCTGAAAGAAAACGAAAGGACATCTATAATTGAAAGAGACAAAAGTAATAACAAAGTTTGTATGCCCCATTTGCAGTAGCAAAGTTAATATAAGAGAGAAAGTATCAAATTTTCAAGAACTACTAAGAGAACTGATTCCTGATTTACTGATAAATTGAACTAAAAAAAAATTAGCAGTTTATTTGTGTTTATTTCAGTTGTTCAACGATATGATTGCATAGCGGCAAATTCATGTGGTCTAACAAAATGTGAACATCTGATATGTTGTCCGAAAATTAAACATATTTGACATTCTCAGTTATTTCAAAGCAATGACAACAAGAAATTCATACTATCGATATTTTTGTTAAGCATAAATTTGCTAATGAAAAAATGAAATAGAAAGCTAAAATAAGCGAACAGTTAAACTGGTTATGATACTGTGACGTCTATTTTGGTTTATCATTGCTATTTTGTATGATGCAATAAGCTGAATCATAAAATATGCTAGTGAGGAAGCTAAAAATAAAAATAAAAAAACTGAACTAAATCTGAATAATTTCCGAAACAAAATATATGACTCATTTAAAAATTAAAAGTAAAATGTAGAAGATTGGTTTTAGCGGAGAGAAAAAAATATTAGCAAAGAAATAAAATTAAAAATTCGAAAACTAAATGACAGAGCCTATCGAGTAACAATTAAAATCCATTAACATAAAAACATTTTTAAAAAACAAATTGTTCATTAATTCATTTCATCTCCGATAATTGTTTTCAATCAATTCAAATGCCAAGTGAATCAAAAAAGAAATCTTAGTAATAAATATAAAATAATTATGAATAACTAATGTGCCAATTTGCAATTATGAATGAAATTGATCACTTATAATGATGATAATGATGAAGATAATTGATAAAAAATAATGCAGTCATTGCGAAACAATGATAGATAATGACGGTAATGATAAGAATGACTGATGACGTCATGAATAATTAAGCTATCATCTTTATTTGAAAAATCTCTGATAACAAGATCATTTCATTTGCTAAAACGATTTGCAAATTAACGCAAACTATTGTCATTTATTGTAATTGGTAGTTAATTCATGCCACAGCTGCCTCTCTCATTTATTCATCACAATTTAAAAATGTCAAACATTATTAAAATTCATGAAAAATATCAACGAAATACATCTGTTACAGGGAAAAATACCGATTGTTTGACGGCAAATCAATCATTTCTATTATAATATATCGTATCATTTTTTGGTACTTTTATTATGAGAATGGAATAACAAAGGACTTGACCAATTTCGCCTTTCACTCGAATTAAAAAAGTATTCAAATTATTAAGTTCATGCAATTATCATTTTCTAGTTTTTTTTTTCTTTTTTGAAAAAAAAAACTACCTTCAAAAGAATACAAATGATAGATGGGCGAAGATGAGAGAAATTAGTAAAAGGGTTTGCTTCTAATTAATGTTAGATTATTTTTTATTTTCTCAAATCTTATTTCCAATCCAATTTGTGGTGGATGAATTCCTCAAATTTATAATGTCTTTCTTTGAGCATAATGTGTAAAAAAAATGAAAAAAAAGAAAATGAGTACCAGCTTTCTTCACAAATAAATCAACTGAATGCACTCACATTGACTATTTCATCTCATTTTACATTTCCAATTTTATGGTAGCTAAAATAGCTCAGCTATCAAATATTCATTAACTGTGAAGCAATTCACGAAATTTCTTTTAAATTAGAAAATTATTAAAAAATTTTTTGCTTGTTTCTTTCTGCATTCACTATGATATTAAAATTTCAAACAAATGAAATAAAAAAATCATAAAATTTAACCTATATATTCTAGCACTAAATTAATAAACTAAAAACTAAAACAAAAAAAAACTTGAAAATTTTAAATGAATTCTGAAAGGATGAGATTTCTATCATTCCTTGTACAATTTTTGATAAGCAAAAAAATTATTAAAGCAAATATGTTGTGTTTTATGGGATTGTTGTCATCCTTACAGTGTGATAAAAGTTCCAGCTTTACAAGAAATAAAAAAAAGAAAGAACCTATCCGGTGTTTTATGGCATTTGATTAAAGGATAAAACAATAAGCATGAATTTTGCATTTTCAAAGCAGTCGAAAGTTTAGTTCAAAGAAAATTTCTAGAAGTTAATAAATCAATGAAATACAAAATTCAAACTAGATTTAAAAATTTTTTGAATTCAAAATTAGATTAAAAGTATGGAAGAATAGATAGACAGTAGTTCAGTAATAAATAATGATAAAAGTAAAAGTTGCTGTCATATTTCAATGAATTAACAACTCACATTCGCATTTAATACAATTCATTCAAACTGCTAAAAATAATCGGTAAATTTAGAATAAAATAAATTATAACAACAATCTTTCTACGGAATAAATGGTGAATTAAGAAAAAAGAATACTTCCAAAAAAAAAACACATTTTCATTATTTTTTTGCATCCACTTCAGTTCAATTACCATCCCATTATCAATTGAAATAATTTATTCTTATTTAAGTATAAATAATAACAAAAACAAAAACAACAAACAATAAACTGATCTTTAAGGTGGAATTAAACAAATTTACTACTTCCCTTCCAGTTTTTTTTTTACAGTGTATTATTAGGAATATGTTTTTTTTTTGCAAAAATCCTTCTTCTTCAGATATCGTTAATTTCATTGAAAGATTATCGTTATAATTTATTTTATTTAAAAGTTATCGATTATTTTTAGCAGTTTGCATAAATTATATCAAATTTTTATTAAACTTAAAGATAGTTCGATTTGAGAGATAAGATAATTCGATTCACATATATGACGAATTATGTTACAACGATAAATTTAATAGCAAAAAAAAACTAAAATACCTTAAAAAAATTATATCCTTCTCCACCTCCTTCCTCGCCTTCTCCTCCCCCTCCTCCCCCACCTTTTCTTCCTCCTCCTCCCCCTCCCACTGCTACTACAACTCGTAATGAAAAATAAAAGGGGAAGAAAAAAAAAAAGAAAAAGGAAGAAGAAATATAAAAAATAGCCTCTTTCCTCCTTCCTCCTTCTTCCTCATCGTTGGATTGCAATCATTGCTACCGCGTTGCTGACTACTTGGAGGGCGCCGCATCATTTCTGCATAAAATATTGAAAAAAAAATGCATTAAGAATTGCTTCTATCCTCTAAAATAGAGCTCTCTCTCCCTCTCCCTCTCTTTTCTTTTTTTTTTCTTTTTATTTGGAATGGCCTGATGAATGGAAGGAAGTGATGAACAGCTAAGTTTTTTTTTTCTTTTCTCTTTTTTTTTTTTAGATTTCATTGTAAAAAGTGAAAACAGAGAAGAAGGACGAACGACAACGATGACTGACTGATTGCTGCTTTGAGTAGCGGTGTGTATACTCGAACGCCGAAACAGAAAAAAAAAACGATCAAACTATTTGCCTCTCCCTTGAAGTTATACCACAGCTATGTAATAATACAACAATGTGCTACTATGATTAGGTCATAAGGAAAAGCAACATTCACAAGGCAACAAATTCTCGCATGCCTTATTGATTCAGGCTTATACTCAATGATTAACTCCGTAAAACTTCAACAGTTACTCACTTTTGATTTACGCTCACGCAGCGTCATTTACACGCTCATAGAACATCGTTTATCCATCTCTATTTCATGCTCATGTAACATTATTCGCTATTCGGGAGATTTCTTTCCAAAAATTAATTAAATCACTATACGGGAGATAGTTGATTAAATTGCTCTAATAATAAATACCATAAAATCTTTCACTATAAAAGTATGAATAAAATATCTGTTTGTTTATTTGTTCAATAATGATTTATCTTAAATTTTTGAATGAAGTTAAAAAGTAAAATGAGAGGGAGAAAGAGAGAGAGAGAGAGAGAGAGAGAGA
>UPTC01000103.1:1411-50032 GCA_900537255.1 Acanthocheilonema viteae | reverse complement strand
GGGGGGGGATGCAGTTGCCGGGAGGTCGCGTTGATCGGATAGCTCTCTGAGGTTCCGGTTATTCTCCTTCTTCCACAAGAAGGCTAAAACGGAAATTGTCCTTTTCAGAGATTGCTATAATTGCAGTAACAATAATAGTTATATTACTTTTAAGGTATGTCAAATTTCTTCGTATGCTATGAATGTGGCGCAACTTTTACTGTCAGAAACGATTTCGATGAGCATATTCTGGTGCACCAAGCAGTATCTCTGTGCTATCAAATTTATGAATTCGATAAAGGAGGACTATCTATTGTTAGGGTTTGATAATTTTTCCGTTATCAAAGAATTAAAAGAAAGTATTCTTTTTTCTTCTTCCATTTTTCCCGTATTAGCCGTGTTCCATTTATCAGTTTATTGTTAGCATCATTGATAACGGATGAGTATTCTATTACAGGCTAAAGAGGAGAATCAACATTTATCATCTTCCAAAGAGAGCTTTAAACCGCAGGCAATCAAGTTATCTGCAACATTTCGTAAAACGTCTTCTGACTATCCCTGCAGAAATGTACGAAAAACAACGGGAACGAAGCGGAAATTAACGGATATTTCATTTTCTCCAGACAATCTTTCTAAAGTATCTTGCTTGAAACAAAGGAAGAATTCCCAAAAGGATGTAAAAATTACGAAAGTGAACAAAGCACAAGATAATTCAGCTATGACTAACACTATTAGCTCGGAAGCTGTTCATCCGCAGACGGATAAGGAATTTTCTAAAACGGGATTGAATGGTGAATTTTTTCATACTGGAAAGGGAAAATGAATATTTTTTTTTAAAGAAAAAACCTATTCAGAAATTTTAGACCTCATTCGAACCAATAAGAGAGTGCCGTATTTTGGCCATGATTTTGTGTTTTCTTTTTCCAACTGCACTATTTATGAATTGTACGTTTAAGATACCAACTTCTAGAACCGAAACATACGAGAAAAACCAATTCAGCGGATGTTTTGGTCACGAAGCTTCCTGTAGACACTTCTGAACCTGTTCACATTGATTTAGTGGAAAGTCAAATGACAAATTCACCAAAAGCTATGGAACTATCAAAAACTGATGTTTCCATAGCAACGACAACGACATCAACAGGAATAACCATTCCCTCGTCATCACCCACATCGTTAACTACGACATCAAGGCATAGCGGATCTACGACATCGACAACTGCTTCAACGCTCCCAAAATGTTTGAACTGTGATTATCGAAGCAGTCAAGGAACGGATATGGTCGAACACGGTATTTTCCATTTTTTGTTAATCATTAAGAACTACATTGTTTTTTAGCATAAGGAATATTTAATATATTTACCGAGCTTCAACTCGTTAATATTTCTTTTTATACTTACGGCGGTAGGAAACACTTAGCATTGCTTAAGAACTCGGTTGATGAGTTTAAATGTAGGCATCTTTTCGGTTGTTTAAAATCTGGTGAACTACGATAGTTTGTATTGCATGGACTTGAATTTAGTTCTTTCTGAAATATAGAGTTTTTTTAAGAAAGATTGTCTTATAGTTGTTCGAGTCCACAAAACATCCATTACAAGTCTTGAAAGAGTAGATTTCGTAGATGGGAAATGGTCGGAGGCCGTGAAGCTTGAACCGAAGCAGGTATGCCACATTTGCATATTCCAAGTGGATTAGAACTTGTTTGATTTTTTTCTTTATGAAATCTTTTCAATTTTGTTAATTTTTAGTATTAGTTTGAATGTTGGTTAACCGTCGATAGAAATCTTTTCAAGTGCTAAACTAGCCCTTCCATATTTCATTACATGTACTGCTCTATCTTTATAATAATATAAATATTGAGCAGTACATGTCTGTAGAACATTATATGTTAATAATAAAGAAATGAGTTATGTTAGTAATTTTAGCAATGTGCTTTCTGTGTTCAAACGTTCCGAGAAGTGACAGATTACTTCCTGCATGTGATAATTTGCCACAAAAGAAATTTATTATTGCCGGGCGTGAGTAAATATAACTGTATCGTTTATCTTGCTCATCCTGGCATGCCTACACATATGGTTCGTATTTTCATGAAGAGACCATAGGCCGAAATACACAATTTTATTCGAGAAGCAATAAAGTTAATTCATTAAAAAATTTGAACAAAAGGATATTTCCCGTTTCGAAATATTTTGCTGAAATATTGCTTTGTATTTCTTGACGGGATTTTGCCATTTCACCAATAGATCTTCTGTTCACAGTTCATAACATATATTATTAAGTGTAGGAATAATTTTGTTCCTTACAAAGTTCCGTCAAGTTGTAATTGAATTTAGCAGCTGTTGAGGTCGACTGTATCAATAATTTTTAAATGAAGCAAAACAAAATTGATATGTAAAGAAGTTTCATTTTTTGAAGACCGGTAAACATGAAGAGTTGTATGCAATTTTTGTGATACACATTTCTGTTTCTATTAAACAAATGTTGGAAGAATTGACATGAAATAAATACTTTAAATATTTGGTGCATATCAAGTGTCTTGAAAATGGGTTGAACCATGTTATTTCCATCGTGGAAATATTTCTTAATAATTACCTTTGTATGTGTAAGTCATTCATTCTTATCTTCTTAGGTCAGTATGGCATTAATTGATTGTATGGCTATTTTTTGATTTCTTGCTAGTCTTTCTAATACACTTTTGCTCAGATTTCGTCCGGGTGGCATGTATAACAAAATGGAATGTCACATTGTCATGTCAGATGCATGAACTTTTCTCGGTTGCGCAGTTATTGCAAATGATGAAATCTGTATTTGGCTCAGAGAGCAAACAGCTCGAGAAAAAGAATTGGATTGTTCGCAACTTCCAATACTATTTTCATTCTGTAGACATATTACTGTTAGGAATTGCTATTGCATGTGAAAGAATTACTTGAGAGAGAAGCGCTTGTCTGCAATATTTTTTCATGTAAGATCGAGGCAGAAGGCAGCCTATGTCAGAATTAAATCTCTGAAATACTTGATGTTTTTCATAAAGTATGGATTACATTTTCATATATTTAATGGAGGTCCCTGTCGAAAAATATGATCGGTAACTCAAATATGATAGGGACTGAGGAATAATATCGTTTGGAATACCAAACTTACTTTTTAAATTAGAATAAATTACATCAAGAAGGGTTGGGGAACTTATCTGTCGTAGTGAGAGGATATAAAAGAACAATGATATAAAAGAGCAAAGAGATGTACTTTTACGAGCATTCCAGCACCAATTTTGATTTAAAGACATGGAATTGAAATGGAGAGTTGAAAAATGGCAAGAATGATAGAATGAGATTTGGCTATCTTGCAGTGCTGAAGAAGACGAAACATTTGGTGAGATGCGGCGATGCTATTATTGAATTTTAATAATAGGGGATAGGAGGAAGAAAATCTATCCACATCATGCACAAATTTGTCTAATCAGAAGAGAGAACGAGTCGCTGAACCGAACCGGACATTATTTCCTTGTCCTCTTTTTCAATTTCATCAATCATGCAATTTCATCTATTGTACATCATCCATTGTATGGCCAGTTATCGTTACCAAAATCATATCGTTTTTATTTAAATTTAACGTAAGCTTGAATCTTAAGAGCTAATATAACAATAATCAGGACATATGATTGATATAGGAAAGCTATAATTTCAGTAAATAAAACGAATGATAGCACCTTATCAAAGTGATAGTTTACCAGTTAATGTATGATTAAAATGCATGCAGCTCCTCCTGCAGTGCAATTGCATGCATTACCTCTAACATGAGCCTTTTTACAAAGGGAGCCATAAGTTCTTATGGGAAGTTGTTTGCGTATTATACCTCCTACATCTAACCACTTCTTTACCTTCATATCTTATACAATGTAGACGGTATCTTTCACTATACTCTGCTTCTATTTTTTCGCATACTCTGTGTTGTATATATGGGACATGTGTGAGACGCAGACACATCCATAACTGAGAGAGGTTGTTGAGTTCACATCCATTTTCTCTTCGCAATATTATACATGCAAATAGTGAGAGAACCGGAAAGAGCTATCCGGGAAAGCTTTATCCGGCTCTCCGGACATCTTTTTCCTTTTATTGTTGTCTTCTCACACATATTGCAAACTTTACACAATATGGTTTTTCTGTACTTTTATTTCTAGTCCAATAGGACAAATGGAAATGTATGAAAAAAAAAAACACTTTTGATTTTCGGTAACTTAACCATCCAATACTCGCTGCGTTCTATTTTCTATTCCACTGTTTCTATTATTTTTCTATTTCGCAGTCCTATTTTCTATTCCACTTTAAATTGTCACCAGCCAGCGTTAACTTAACTTTCACAAATGTCTTTTACTCTTTCGTTTTGCACTCAGTCTTTTTTGTCCATCTTTTCCACATCTGTCCATGTTATATAGCAGTTATTTATAAACTTTATTTAAAGTAAAGTTTAGTTGAAAACTCTTTTCTCTTGTCGTGGTTTTTAGGTCCATGTACGTACGCTTACAACTTTTCTTATTCTTAGCAGATCTGTGATCCTGCAGCAAATATTTCAATCATACGTTTGCATTCAATTCAGGCAATGTATTCAGTAATAGAATTAAGTCGGAAAATTTAATAAAGTCGGGGAATGCATTATTTGATCGATCGTTCGAAAGAAAATCACGAAATATACTGCTTTGTTTAATGTCCTGAATGATTTTTTAATACAGCTTAATCATTTTTCATATCATATTTTGGCTTATAGTTTCGTGTGTTAATGTTTCTTTGCGTAAGGTAATAGAGGTGAAATTTATTTTTAGGCTGTTGAGGTAGGCCAACCTATAACTTGTCCTTTTGGCCACAGCCTTTTGGGAAGCTGTCTCAGTCATGGCGAATCCGGTGCCGAATCCTGCTGAATGCGGCATACAGGTCAGGTTTGTACAATATAGTAGCCTAGTACTAGTACTGTGGATACTTTATTTAGAATTTTTTTGCAGGTGTTTTGCCGTGTCCGTCCTCTGAATAGCATGGAAGAAAAAGGTGATTCAAAATTTGTGCCGAAATTTTCATCCGATTCACAAGAAGCGATATCGGTTGCGGTATGATCTTTCATCATTGCTATATCTATGATCAAGCAGGAGCATCTATGATCATTATTTCTTGTAATTATATCAGTCATGTTTCAAAGTTATTCAGCAATACAGTATGTCTGTTGTTTGAGTATCGGAAAGCACACTTTTTTTTATTTGTATGGTTACTTTATTGTTAGCACATTCGGAGTTTATGCGAAAAATTTCGTTTTTTTTTAAATTCTAAACTCTTAATATTGAGAAAATTTTGAAAAAATTTCCATTTCCAGGGTAAAGTTTATGTATTTGATAAAGTATTCAAGCCTACTTCCACGCAAGAGGAGGTTTACATGGGTGCAGCTTATCATATAGTACAGGATGTTCTCTCTGGTTACAATGGCACTGTATTTGCTTATGGACAGACATCATCTGGAAAGACACATACGATGGAAGTAAATGCTTATTCATTTAAAGAGATGTTCAAGCTATTCTCATTTTTTTTCATTCTTCAGGGGTATCTATTGAGCTTAATAAAATCATGGGTATCTGTTTTTCTTGATCCTTAAGTCAAATGTGCAAGATTGAGAGAATGTATAAAAACTAAACTGATACATGAAATAAGATTAAATATTTAAAATGTTATTCATTCAGTTGTAGTTATATCAAAGTTACAAAGTATATGCTAATTGCAATATGTGAATTGTTTTTTTAGGGTGTTTTCGGTGATTCGGACAAGCAGGGTATAATACCGCGCATTGTGCAAGATATATTCAATCACATTTATAATATGGACGTCGATCTCGAGTTTCATATTAAAGTTTCATATTTTGAGATTTACAACGAAAAGATTCGTGATTTGTTGGACGGTATGTGAGGATATGTTGCTTTATAAGAATTTCTTATGTTATGTTGATGTGCCAATAGTGTCGCAAAGATTTTCAAAAATATTCAAACTTATATCCATTTTTCAAGAACTACATATTTAATAAAAGGGATTTTAGTAACGAAGATGAATCTTGCAATTCATGAAGATAAAAATCGGGTACCATATGTGAAAGGAGCCACAGAACGATTCGTTTCTAGTCCAGAGGAAGTTATGGCTTGCATTGATGAAGGAAAAAATAATAGACATGTTGCTGTCACAAGTGAGCTTACTTTTTGTTTTCTTTGATTTTGACTCAATGCTGTGACACTCTCATACTTATTATTCGAAGAGTGTGAAAAAAATTTCTGTTATATAGAATACTGAGCTTTCCATCACGAAGAATTTGGTCATGTTGCCAAAGATTAGTCATGAATATGGTTTGCTTAGAATTTGTGCATCGATTTTTGGCTGTGAACAAATTATCTTAACTTTAACTAAAAAGATCTTTAAAGTTTCAGTGGTTCTCAGAAAATAACATAAACAGGTAGCCTTTTGAGTGGAATCAATTTTTATAGATATGAACGAACATAGTTCGAGGAGCCATAGTGTGTTTCTGATACAAGTGAAACAAGAAAATACGACTACTCAAAAGAAATTAACTGGAAAGTTATACCTTGTTGATCTCGCTGGAAGTGAAAAAGTAAGATTTCTAATTTTACTTTTTCTTGAACGCTGCTTTATTTTGAATCTGTTTAGTTTTTATCGGTTTATGTTTAGGTCAGTAAGACAGGTGCTGAAGGCACAGTGTTGGAAGAGGCGAAAAATATTAACAAATCTTTATCGGCACTTGGAAATGTGATAGCCGCATTAGCTGAAGGAACGGTATATAACTTTTTCAATTTTGGAATTAATTTATCCGGAAGGGTTACTTTAGTAATGTGTTGAATTTTAATTTTTCTTTTCTGAGTTTCGAAGGTTTTTGAATTTGAAATTTTAAGACAAAGCTTCTGAAGTTAAATTTTTTCAATCCCAGAAAGGACATGTGCCTTATCGAGACAGCAAACTAACCCGAATTTTGCAAGAATCACTGGGCGGTAATTCAAGGACAACAATTGTAATTTGCTGTTCTCCGGCTTCCGTTAATGAAGCCGAAACGAAGAGTACGTTGATGTTTGGACAACGAGCTAAAACAATCAAGAATGTTGTTGTAGTGAATGAGGAATTAACAGCCGAAGAATGGAAGCGACGTTATGAGCGCGAGAAAGAGAAGGTTAATTTTTTTAAGGAGACAAATGCTTTATTGTTTACATTGATTTTTTCTTGAGAAATGTTGCATCTATCCAAAAAAAGGATAATTTTCATTTCTCGTCCCAATTATTTTGCTGTTATGCTTTTTGACATTTAATGAATTTTAATTTGTCTCCATCGCAAAGAAATTCAGACAGCAATAAATCAACAATAAATCACTGTTAATATTATTTAAAATTTCATTACTATCAAGGATCTGCTTCCAGGACTTTATTACGACTGAATTGCCTCCTGCTAGTAACGAATTCAGGATATTTTGCAAGTTTCATAATATTCAGTTTCTATTTAAATTATGTTTTGTTGCAGGTGGCTAGGTTGAAGCAACAGCTGATGGCAGCAGAAGCAGAACTAAATCGATGGAGAAAAGGTGAAAAGGTACCTGAGGCAGAGTGGGTTAGCCTGCTTGAAGGTGCTGCTATAAATCTGCAACTTCCAACCGGAACAGAATGTAAATTATTAGTTGGTGTTGCTAATATAATTTCAGCTTTCACATTGAAAAATTAAGTCAACTGAATAGTTGGTAACTTTTTTAAATCTGTGGCCTGTCACCACCTGGAATAAAAAAAAAATTTTAAATCTGTAGCCTGTGTCACCACCTGGAATACGACAATCTTCTTTCAGACCTTATCAAATTGTTTAGACTTCTCACGTTTCCAAAATGATGGAACTGAATTTCAGCACTATCGCCGTCTGTTAGTGATTCAGTACTCGGTTCACTTGACAGGTCGATTTCAGTTGCTCCACTACCATTACTGACATCAGCAATTGGTGCAATTACTGATGCCGACCGAAAGAAGTATGAAGAAGAACGATCTGCTCTCTATCAACAAGTGAGAATTTTATTTTTTTTGTAGATTGAAACTTAGATGACTAAAGTTCTTTATGTAGTTCGTATAATCCTTTAACTAGTTTTGTTTCTTATAAACAGCATTGTCTGTGAAAGATCGGGCTGCGCACATGCATCTTATTTTAGTGCAATCATTGATTTTAAAAATTCATTCTCTCAATTTTTGATCATATTCTATGGAACATATTAGCTGTGTGTACATTCCATTTGCAGCTGGATGAAAAAGATGATGAAATTACGCTGCACTCCCAACTGGCTGAGCGTCTCAAGCAACAAATGAATGAGCAGGTTAGTTTTAGGGGATAATGGTACAATGGAATTTATGCGAAATTTCTTCAGTGTAAATCGGATATGTGCATTTCGAACTCTAGTCGTCATTTTTCGTTTTCAGGAAGAATTGATCAGACAGATCAAGCTCGATTATGAGAATGCTCAGGCGGAAGTGAGCCGTATCCAAAATGAAAATGAAGCTTCAAAAGAAGAATCGAAAGAAGTATTGACTGCATTGGAAGAACTTGCGATGAATTACGATATAAAAACACAAGAAGCGGAGCAGAAGGCTCGAGAAAATGAGCAACTTAATGTAAGTGTTCGTGCAGGCAATAAAAATTCTTTAATCTTTTGTGTTGTTAATGATTGACACTGTAACGAGATTTCAGGATGAGCTATCAAAGAAAAATGTAAAAGTCGTGGAATTGACTACAGAATTGGAAACCTTGCGTGAAAGTTGTGCAGCACAGAAAAAGCGTATCACTGATGCAATGCAAACAATGCTAAGAGATTTGTCAGAAGTTGGTAGCAGTTATGCCAATGCAGCTAAGGTTTGAAAATTACATTCATTGAATATTGAGCTTAATTTACAAAACTCTTTTATTAATTTTATAGCTTTACGTTTCATTTCAGTTTAATGCGGAAAATGGAACTGACAAACCATATGATGAGGAATTGTTTGCTCATGCACGAATCTGCATATCAAAATTAAGCGCTGATTTCAAGTCAACGCTTCAGGCATCTCTTCTTTTAATTCACTCCTTTTACTTTTCCTTATTTTTAGGGAATGTCGAAATATTTCCCAAATTTTCTCAACAAACCTGTTTCAAAGATATAGCAGTGGGGATTATGATTTAGAGTTTGTTACTATTATGAACCGTGCCTTGTTTCAGAAGATGTCAAGCTTGGAGTCAGGTTCTGGCGATGTGACACAGAGGCTGGAATCTACCGAAAAGGATTTAGCCGACTGTCGATTACTTCTGCAGCAAAATGAAGCGAAAAATAAATCGTTGCAAGAAACGATCACAGCACAAGAAAAAGTGAAACGTCAACTTGAAGAGCAAGTAAATTTCTTAGTTTTTTAATCGTGTTGAAATTTCCGAAACATTGTTAATTTCATTCATAGATGGTAATTTTGCTGTTCGCGTAATAAATGTATGGTGAAAATGGAAAAAGTAGTAGTACAAGTTTAAGCTGAAGTTTTGGTACCAATATGTTGTTTGTTTTCCTTTCACGTTTTGCACTATTGCAGGTGGACATGTTGAATGAAAAACTGGCGGCTGCGGGCGGTGAAGCTATCCAAATAAGTGATGGAGCAAAAGAACAACATATCAAACAAGTTGCTGCGCTGCGAGACGAAGTAGCTGAAAAAAGCCGCAAAATCGAGGAACTCACCGTCAGTAGACATTTCTGTTTTACTTTTACGTATAATGCTAACCTTTGATTAGTCATATGCAGTGTGTGCGTGTGTGGACATAAGCTCTTTTAGGCATCATTGCAAGATTTACGCGTCGCTAAGAATCAACTGCAAGCAGATTACGAAAAACTGAAAATGGATGAACAGGAACAGGAAAAGCGCATTAAAGAACTCTCTGGCTTATCCGAGAAACGAGAACAAGCGAAAAGTGATCTGAAGGGTATCATATTGTAGCTTTAATAATTTCTGTCGAAGAATTCACATTTTCATAAATACTTTTGAAGGAGTCTTATTCTAGGGCTGGAGGAAACAGTCGCGAAAGAATTACAAACACTACACAATCTTCGTAAAATGTTTGTGCAGGATATCGGGCAGAGGATTAAGCGAGCACCTACAGGCACAGAGCCAAATGAAGACGAATATCTATCATCACCGGCTCAGAAACAGAAGATCGCATTTTTAGAAAACAATTTGGATCAGCTAACGAAAGTACACAAACAGGTTGTTGAAGAATCTTGTCATTTAATTAAGAACCGAAATAGCCATACGAATTTTGATTTTCTATGGATTCTGTATTTTCTAGGTCTCAGTGGGCAAACTTATTTTTAATCATATAAAACTCAAAATCGAAAAAAAAATTTTAAGCTTGTGCGTGACAATGCTGATCTACGTTGTGAGTTACCCAAAATGGAAAAACGACTGCGTGCTGCCATGGATCGTGTAAAGAGCTTGGAAACGGCGCTAAAAGAAACCAAAGAAAATGCTATGCGGGATAGGAAGAAGTTAGTTGTTAAGAGATGTTTTTCAGCGAGAATATTTTTTTAAAACTTACCGGAACTTATAATTCAGGTATCAGCATGAAGTTGAAAGAATCAAAGAAGCAGTGCGTCAGAGAAATCTTGCCAGACGAGGTCTTGCTGCTCCTCAAATTGGTTAGCTTTTTGTTTGTTTCGTTGTTCAATACATTTTGCAACAAAACATAATAATTAGATTAGTGATTATTATATTTTAGCAAAGCCAATTCGTCCTGGACAGCATTATTCACCAGTGGGTACGACAGTGTCGGTGTTAACTTCGGCAATGCAAAATTCCATAAGAGGAGGAAGTCAACCAGTTATTGCGAATTTGATCAGTAATGGTATGTGAAATAGCTTTTAGTTTGGTTGACAGTATATTATAACGTGTGGCAAATACAAATATCAAGCTAAGGCAGATGATCCTTGATTCGTTGCAGTTAACTGATTTTAATAATTTTGAAAAAAATCTTAATAAATTGAGTCAGTCTTCATAATAATTTTTTTTATAATAGATAAAAGGATGAAGAATTGTTTGCTCTGCTCATATTTGCATGATATAGAATTCGTAACTTGAATTCTCTTTACCGAGTTAAAAGATGAAAATTTTATTTAATATTTTTAGCAGCTTGAAAAGTGTATATCCACGTTATGGTTTATCTATCATGAAATAAAATGCTACTAAAAGCACGCACACATTATCTCCATAATGGAAGAAAAATAATTCAGTCATATTTGAAAGAACCAATGTGATATATAAATGTTTTGCTTTGCCTTTCTTTGCAGTTGTTTGTCTATAATTCTTCTTTGATTTTTCTGTACGTTTGTAAAACTAAAGTTTGTAAAACTTTTTCAATATTTTGATTATTTTGCTTCAATTTTGTGATTCGTCCCTGTAAACTTAATCACAAATATACTTTGATTTAATTAAGGAATCATCAAATTATAAGAAAAGCTTATCACTTTAAAGCCATTATTTAAATTGAACTGTCGTAATTTTTTGCGATCCATTTGCTGACTAGACTTTTGATGATTCTTTAATGTTAAGCGAGGAAGAAGTCATAATCAATAAAATTACTAAATAAAAATTGGGTTATTTGGTTAGTAATGTAAGTTTTCTTTCCATTGTTTGATCAACTTCTGTGATGCCTTGCACCTTTTGGATTGGTCGTTTTGGGGCGATACCACAGTGAGATTACAAAAGGTTATTTTATTTTCTTGCTAGTAATTAGCTTTATTGAGTTACTATGTTTTTCGCCAGTAGTCACTTGTCACTGCGTGATACTTTCTAAATTTATTTTTTCATTTTTATCTGAAACTTTTAATTTGTTTGATTTTAAATTCACTCTTGCTCGTCTCTATTGCAATCTCAACTATTTCAATCTCATGCACATTTTTCGAAATATGTTTTTATCAATGTTCGAAAATTGAATTATCATACTATGCGATTATATATTAACGCGACTATTTTGTAATTTGAATAGAAAAAATGTGAAGTAAGATAAAGGTACGATCAAATGCGATATTGTGAATGCTGCTTTTTATTACATTTATATTTTTCATGCTTCTTTCCAGCTTAATTTTATCTATTTTGTTTCACTCTATATTCACTTTAATCGGCAAAAAAATCGGTTCTGCTGCAAATAAATTTATCTTTCTCTGAATGTATTCATTGTATTACAGTTAAGTACTTAAGTCACCCATCTATTATTTTGAAATGAATGAAGATTGATTTATCACGCGATGAAACAATTGTTAGTTAATTAAGGAATGAAGTCAACAATTTACCAACTGCTACTTAATTTTTCATATGTTATGGTTGCATGTTGAAAGAGGTCGAACATCGGGATTTGGGAGAGAATGTTTTGGTTGCTTTCTATGAACAAAGATAAAAACTGGTGAGTAATCCACTCAGAAATCAAGTATTTGAGATCATTTGCAGCTCTGTACAGTGATCACAGCAAGAAATGTCCCATGAAGAACGCGCGAAAATAAATGATACGAAAGATAACGATGGATACCTGGACAGCGATTCGGAGAAGATGGAAAGAAAATATAACAATGATACGAAGGAAATCCGAAATGGACGAGAAATAAATGTGAATGGCGATATTAAAGTGAGAAAGGACGAGTTAATTGAAGGAAATGAGAAAGATGAAGAGTCTGCTGGAGAGGATATTTGCAGGTTAGTTTGTAATTTCTCATTATTGACAATTTTTACTGATTGAAGATGATTTAGCTAGCGTAACACATATATCTTCGGTTTCAAATTTATTAATCTTTATCGATTACAACTTTTCCTCGTTTTAGAGATTTCTTAAATAATATATGCAGTCGTGGTTCAAGATGTAAATTTTATCATCCTTTGAATGTTGTTCGACGAGCATCACAACAAACACAAGAAAACATCGAATATCAGTTTTGCATTGATTATCAGGTAACTTTTACTTGGTGTGGAAAGATTACAAAGCCAATTTGTTTATTGTCTTATTGGTAAATAGATCCTTAAGACAGAATGTTAAGTGAAAATTTTAGCTATTTCTATTTGGAGCTGTCACATTTATCATTTATTGTGAGATGCTGTAATTAATGTGAATGATAAGAATTTGCAGGAGAGTTCATTTTCGAGTCGAAATCCAACTCATAGAGTAGGCAGACGAAACACATAAAAAATTAATGCAGCGATGTGAAATTTCAGAATCGTGGCTGCAATCGTGATAATTGCCGTTATATCCATGCGCAACGGGAGGATATTGAGCGTTACAAAATGACAGGAGAGATGACGCTTAACATAGCACGTGAAATTGCTGCAATTTATAATTGCGATACTATCAATGGGATACCATTTTGCAAAGAATATCAAATAGGTTCATGTTCACGTGGTGGACAGCGGTGTCGCTACTGGCATATTAACGTTGAAGAGGAGCGCGAACGACGCCGGCGGGTACCACGTAGCTTGCCAACCTCTTTGTTGCCATCCTTAGCGCAAGTATCAAGCTTAGCATTACCTTACTCTATCTGCTCCAATCGTCGTTCCTATCCGCATGTTGCTGCTGATATATGTTCTCCATATGGCAAGCGTATGCGCTACGATCTGGATGATGATTACGTGCGCGATTTAGAACGTAGGAATGCAGAGTTAGGTAAAGAAGTTGAAGGGCTTAAACGTGAACTTTCGCGTGAACGTGAGCGTTATGGCGATCTCTATGCATTATTTCGTCAGCGCACTGCTATTATAACAACGCAGCAAAACCCCATTAATGTGACACCTGTCGCCACAGCTTACTACCAATCTGCGTCATCAACATGTTGGACCGATACGAAATGGACGCATTGATTCCACTTCGCTCTCGCTAATGATAATTTTGCTTACTCTCCAAATTCAGGTTAACCCTCATGCAATCTTTTATTTGTAGATACACTTGAAATCCGGTGAGTGTAACTATTTAACCCTTCTCTTGTATTAGCAGTAGGGGTCAGAAGGAACATAGTATTTCCAGGTATGGGGAAATGTATTTGTATTTGTAAATTATCTGCATAACACAGGATAGGGAATACAGTGCTATTTTCTGGTATTCTAGGCAATATTTTAGATAAGTAAAAAAAGAGCTGTCATACATTTCTCATTTTATTTTGAATTAAATTTATGTTTTGAAATATCAATTCTTCAAATTCTTGGGGAGAAGCAATAAAATGAGGAAAATAGGCTTGCATATCTAGAGTTGTTTAGTTTTACATCCTATAGAAATAGAAAGTATTTTAATCCTATTTTGAAAAGATGATGCGGCGAGTATCATCTTGCCTTCTGCATCTCGGTTACATTTGTAAAGTAATAAATTTTCATTCATTTTATAGTATGTTTATAGTTATAGTGTATGTAAAAATCACTTATCAGTAGGGTGCATGCTGCATTAATGTGCTTTTGTCGTAATTTGTCTTGGGCTACATTAGAAGAGCAGTGTGTGGCAAACACCTCTTTTTTCAATTATACTTCGTATATTTTTCGATTCTATTTCCAGTTGTTGTGCATTTACTCTGACTTATTCTTTCAAATTTACTGAGTGCATTGTCTGCACTGAAATGCGAGCTTTCCACTTGTTTTTCCGTTTTGCGCCGAAAGCGAATGTAATAAATTGTTTAAACGTAAAGCATTATGTGTTGTACTTTATTGTTGCGGGTGTTATTATATTTATTTATGTTTTTTTTTGAAATCGTTGGAAAACAAGGCAAACTTTCGTTTAGAATCTCACATGAATGAAATTTGGTGTGATTAATTTATTAGCCTTATTAGAGATTTTCAATCAGTAAAATTACGATAACGAATCTACATGCATAATCCAGATGCACAAAAATGTCGAGATCAGTATTTTTAATTATTTTGAGTTGATTGGTTTGTTAGTATTTGGATTTTTTTTGAATCGGATTGCTTGTAATCAATAGTAGTCCTGAAAAAAGACTACTGATGATTGCAAATTTTTTCTCGCCATATTTCAGATGATAGTAACATTGTGGGCGCATAACTACTTAATGCGCAATACGCTTTTTCACGTAGCGAATAGGGGCTCAAAAAATATTGTGCATTGAGCGGTTGTGCTCATAATTCAAGAAATATCCTCAATTTGGTAAGTTTTTGTTTTTAATTCAAATGTGAATAGAGTTGAAAAATGTCCTGGAAGACAGTTAATTATTTATGATTTGTTGCTGAAATAATAATAATTACATGGTCTGCGTTGTTATAACTAAAGCAAAAGAAAATCACCATTTCTCTGTTTTAGTAAGGCATTACACTAATAAATAAGTGGAAAATAATAGGGCACTTTATTTTTTTATCCTTCACTTTATTACTTTTCAGTTTCTGTTTTTCATATTTTGTTGGGAAATCATGCAAATCAACGAACAAATTAAAATTGGTTTCATTTTAACTCTGATTTCTTTCTTGTTTGAATGGCAGTTAACATTAATGCCGAACGCAATCACAGTATGTAAATTTAATTGACGAAGTTAGCCTTTTGGTCTTTAAAGAATATTTACAATCTTTCTTTATAGCTCTTCTTTCTACGTTTTGAAGTAAATATTTATTAGAATTTATAAAAATACATGCCACTTCGACCTTTCGTTATGGTTTCAATAAGGTTGTATTTAGTATTCAGATTAAATTATTCCATTGTTTCTTCAGCCTCAATAATTTTGATGTTGCTTTTGATATTTGTTTATTAATTTTTTCGTGCAGCGCGCTGACAATTTTATTCGTATTCATCGGATTAGAAGATTAACTATAAGTTTGTGTTACAGATGTCGCGCTTTTTGAAACCCGTCGATTATAGTGATGATGATGAGTCTCGACTAGTTAGAGCAAAACCAATTGATCCAAAGTTTGCTCGCAAATTGGGCAATTATGCTGCTGGCAAAGATTTTATTACTGGAAGTTTGAAATCGCAACAGGAACTGAGAGGTTGTTGAAATCCTTCATAGTTACTAATTTAGTGTTAAATATTGGTTATTGTCTTTTTGGTCTTTAAAATTCTGTTTTTTCCAGTAACTCTAAGGTTTTAGTAGGACTAATTGGTTGCTATTTGCTTTACCCCAGAGCTTGAAATTCATTTTTGTGAAATTAAAATTTTCTTTTTAAGCTTTCTTTTTTGATATAAAAAAGTTTTGTGATGAATGTCTGTTCTTTCCTATGATTTTATTAATATTTTAGAAAGTAATATAGTTGTGGAAAACGATCCAAATGCAAGGGAAATAATGGATGAAAAAACTAAATTAGAACAATGTAACAAACTTGGTGCAAAAATATTGAAAGCGAAGCTGCAAGGAAAAATAGTATTTTTTTCACTATTTATATTCTCTTAAAATTATACTGTATTTAAATCCGGCAGTCTCAGCCAACTATGTTGTCTAATTTTTAGGAAATAGGTGAAGTAGTTAGTATTCAACAAAAATTATTCACCTAAAAAAATTTTGCAGGCTTTGGTAGAAAAATTAGAGAACGAGTTGCATGCACTAAAAGGAGATGGACAAGGCCTATCTTCGACTTGCAAAATATTGCTTACAACTGATGGAGGTGATGTGCGCATGCCTGCTACTGTGAAGCACGAAACAAAGGTTGCATGCCCCTTTTTCATTTGTGTATGGATTAGCAAAATGGATAAAAATTATTCTACAAATTAATTTTGTACTTTTTAGAAAACAGGAATGAAAATCAGCTTTTGATCTAAAAAATATATTGGCAACAGAAATTTTTTAATTTTGCTTACTTGCAGTAGCTTTGAGCTTATAGTATAAACGAAATCTTCCAAGAGATTCGGCAATTGTAGTACGCTTGAATTGGAGTAGCTAAATAGTTCTTGTGATCTTTTGTAATTTAACGAATATAAGTAAATCATATTTAGTTTGTTCGTCATGTTCGCATCCTTTTTTGTTAATAATTTCACTCTTAAATTGAAACTGAGGTTAGCATATCATATGACAGTTATAATAATATGCAAGTGTGCATTCAGAATTTAAAAAGTCGTGGAAAAATCGACGCAATTTATCATGCTGACAAAAGTATTCGCGATATGATAGCTGATGAGAAAGAGACAACATCTGCTGATCATATTTTTAGCGCTGTTAAGGTTAATTTAATTGACGAATTTTGGGGCTATTTATTTTTGAAATACTTGAAATACTCGAATGCCAGTGAAAATAATAATATCATTTGCTGAATAATTCCTAAAGATAGAAATATCGAAAAAAAGAAATTATGTATAAGTAATGCTCTCTTTTTGAATTGTGCAGGCTGCAGCGAAACATCGAACGGATGATGATTGGGTGGTTGATGATGCAATGATGAGCGTGAAACGATCACGGATGAGAGAAGAGAAAGAGAAGAGGAAAAATCGAGACAGTCTAATAAAAGGTACGTTTGTTTTTGCTTTATTAATATCACTAGAAATCACTGTTTATTGCTCGTATTATAGGATTTACGAATATTACCGTAGAAATTCAATAGCCATTGTCATTATTATTTCACAGTGTTCAACTATACTGGTTAATTCATTTTATTCTTTGTTAAGCAGAATAGATAATCTTTTTACAACCATTAACATCTTTAAAAACCATTTTATTTTTATAATAAATTTCATGATATTCAACAATAATCTGATTTTGTAAATAGTTTAATGCAAAATTTGAACAAATGATTATCAATATGTTATACATGGAGATAACAAGTAAATAAGCTATAACTATAAACAAAAATTAAATATGTAAAATTCACAACTGAAACCACATAAGTACACCACAGCTATTAGCATTGACAAAAGGAATTAGCGGAGAGCTTGGAAAAAGGAAGAAGAAACCGCGATGAGCGAAAGTTTAAGAGAGAAAGGCTGAGAAACTTATTTTTATTGATAATGTGTAAATACCAGTTTTGTGTATTCAAGTGCAGATTTGCTTAAGTCTTCTTTGATGCACCAAATATAATGAGTAATATTCAGAGCACCTTAGATCAGTATGCAGAATCTGGTAAGAATTAATTTATGTACATTTAAAAAAAATTTCTCACTTTCTAAATTTTTATTAAGTGGCATAATGGTGCTTTTTTTCTGGATAAATTTCAAGACGTATGTTGTCTTTGGCTCGATATTTTTTAAACTATGGATATCAAGAATAATAAAATTCATTTAGTCGAGAAGAGCTATAATTTTAACCAATTGTTTTCGTAAAATTCATTGATCTTGTGAACGTATCAGCGCACATAAAAATTCATTGAGAAAGCGTTCAAAAATTCTCCGTTTTGCATTCTTATTCCATGATCCTTGATTCTAATGTTTAGCATCATTGTCGATGGAATTGATCCAATTGTTTTGACAGTTTCTTTAAAACTGTTATCGCACTCGCACTATCTTTTGACCTTTCCAACGATTTTTCATCTGCAATTCAGTGAGATATATTTTTAACTTATTTATATCTGTCATTTTGTTGAATTGGTTAAGTTTCAATTAAAATATTCGATAATATAATGTGCATATGATTAGGATATGAGTATTTTAACACAACATTCCGCTTATCATAGATTTCTCTTACTTTATAATATTAATATGTTCAGTGACTAACTAATATGCCCAAAACTTAAAACGAACAGGTGGATTAGAGATAAAGGATCTTTTTGAAAAACTGGTAATTAAGAGAACTGATTAATCCCATTTCACTCAGTTTGGTTAGTATCGCTCATAGTTCATAGTAAAGCATTCAAATTAGACAATTATTAAGATAATATCATGCAAACTAGAATGAAAAAAAAAGGATTGGAAGAATGTCCGGATATTCTTTAATTATAATTTTTCAATGTGATTTGATTTTAAAATAAATTCAGAGATGAAATAAATCACGAAAAGTACCAAAAATTTATACAACAGTCAGTGATTCGCTATAAAGAATCTTTGACTGTTATAGAATTTAATTAACTTCAAATAATTTACAGTTACGTAAAAATATAGTTCTCTATAAGCAAAAATTGATTCACATTACAAAACCCACTAATATAACTTATGATTAAAGATTAAAATTTTCTATATAATTTCTCGACCATAGAAATTTGCTTCAGCATTATGCTCAATTCATTAGTAAAGCAAACTTTAATTTCAAAAAGTAACTTGCCAGAATTTTCATTAACAATGTCATTCTCTGTTCGACATTGAATATTTTCAAAATAAGCAGCTTGTTTGAATGGTCTCATAAGTTTGGGATTATCCAGTTGAGATTCACTTAACAATTCACAAAAACCATTTTCCTAAAAAATTTCAAAAAATTCCCATACTCTCAATTATAGTTTTTACTGATGGAAAGATGAGATTGCGATTCATGTAGGCAAGCCAGAAGGAGTAATACTGATAAAATTCATCTTCAGTGACGATATAAGTGCCATATTGATTAAAACTAATCAAGCAACCGTGTAATTTAATTTATAAAACTGATTATACTTAATCCGTCATAAGTAAAATAAAAAGAAGGACAACAAGAATAATAAAAAACCAATTTAAAAACAAACAAAACAGAAAGAAATGAAACAGGGGTGTAAAAAAGTAAAACCGCATGTAATTTTTACTTGTAGCCGTGCCATAAATTTTCGAACATTTTGTATCACTGACAAAAATTGTAATCAAATTCGTGTAGTACCATGTTGTAATTTAGAAAATTCAAATTTTTTTCTTTCTGTGTTGTAAAATTAGAGATATATAGTATTTAAATCATCCACATAAGTGTAGTTAAATCAGGTTTTAATGAGCTTTTTCTTCATCTTTTGACTGGAAAATTACTTCCTTGTAAGTGTAAGAATCGTGCAAATATAAACGATTACAGTAAATGGAGGGAAAAAACAAGGAAGTTAAGACAAAAATTTCGTTTAGTTTATGATGATAAGTCATATAGGGTTTTTTTTAAATTTCTGTTGCTTTATTTTTGTTAAAACTGGAATAATAATTCATTTATGTATCCTGCCTGAAATGTCATAGGTGCGAAGAAATTGACCGCAACACATTTTGAATGTTTGATACATTTGTCCAAACATTCAGTATGCTTTAATACATCCATAGATGCAATCATTGGCCCGAAATATGCATATTCTGGTATCGCTTCACTTTCAAGTCCATCCGGACATTCTATAACTTTGAGCATTATTTAAATTCAATTTTAAATTTGTTAATCAAAAAATAACTGAAAACATGTCTCAATAAATTATATTGAAAGTTATATTTCAATGAAACTGTGATTTTGTAATGAAAAAAAAAAGTGTAATATTATATTAGGGATGAGATTGAATAGGGGAAAACAATTAATTTAATGTTTTGTTTATTTTTAATGATATTTTGTTTTTTTTTTTAAAAGAATTCCAGTGTCACATTTTTATTGGAGAAAAATTTGTGTAACCACTTTAAATTATCTCAATTAGTTCTTTCCGTATTATAATAGTCCATGATGAAGTAAATTATTTGAGAATTACTAACCAGCAATATCGTAAATAACATCATAAAATGGTGGTGATCGAGCTGGATTCATGTATGCTCTTGGATCGCCAAACCATTCGGTGGTAGCCCAAGTAAAAATCGGAATATTAGCAATTAGCAGTAGGAGCAAATTCTGATGGGACAATTTTTGATGTCCATCAATTGTCGTACAATACCGCCACAACATGCCTTTTTTGCTTAAAATTCTTGTCTTCAGGAACTGATAAGACAGACTGCTACTGCTATAAATTCCACTCCTTAACTAGCGTTATTTTCGCTGTTGCTACTAATGATGTCTGTTTTTGACGGTGATGAAGATAACAATGTTGATGATGGTTGACCGTGATCGTTTTCCTTTCTTTTCTTTTTCATCCATCTTTTCATTTGTATTCGAATCTCCCATCATGAACTATTTTCATCTCTTCTCCTCTTCAATTTTCATCCATTTAAAATTGTCGATGAGTTTATGTGTCAGAGTATATGGCACTCATTTTATTCTGCTCTCTCAGTATCTCTTAAAAAGACATTGGAAAAAGAAGTTTTATGCACAAAGAAAAAAAACTTATTTCACTCGAAAAAAATTACTTGTTTTTCTAATCTTTAATTTTTATTGTATGAATTTCGAAATAATTATTGCATCAATAACAATCAAACGATAACAATAAATGGGAGCAGCAAATGTATGTAATGAGACGAAATGGCGCTAAATGAATTCATCTAACAGAATCCGCCAAATATGTTATGTACAGATAAAAAATGTTAGAAAATATAAATTATTGAATAATTCCACAAAATTCAACATTAAATTAAAAAGAAGATAATTAAATATAGGAATTTCAACCCATCATTATTGATCAAATTTATCATTATCACTTTCTTGAATACTATAAACCAATCAATTTATTAGTTTTTAAATTGCAACTTTTGTCCTGTTGTCAGCATATTTCAGTGCGTTGACGAAAAGATAAACATTTTCATTTTTCCAGTTTTTTTTTTCAATGCTATATTAATGAATGCAATGATGGCATCTCACTGATTAGAGAAAAGATAGAAGGAATGGAAGAATTTTAATTAATGATAATAGCGATAATGTGGAGAGATTAGTTTTTGTACTATTGAATCCTACAAATTGTGTATAATTTTGGTGAAAAAAATTTTCTGTATTTACCTACAGTAGTACATGCCTCCCTCATTGTTGATTGCATCAATCATCAGCTTTAGGAATAAATTTAATAGATGTGAGCATTAAATTATTTGTCATTTTGTAACGAAAATGTATGGAAATTAACTGAAAGCGGAGTAATTTTCGTTTTTTTTTTTGAATTTTTTACCAGAATTTTCACTGATTTTCGCCAAGTTTCTATTAAATTTCCTACAAAATTCATTAAATTTCCAGTCACATTTGTCAAATGGTGTCATAAATTGCTGAAAACATTTCCAGTAGCTTTCTTAGAAATTTTCCCTTATTTTTTTTCTACCAAGTATTCCAACATTCCTAAGCAAAAATTTCAATTTTAACTGTTTATATTGAAAACTTGATAGCATTAAGAATATCGTATTTTTCTTCTTCACAACCATTAATTATAGGCTTTTATCATAGCATATTCGGATTTCTATCATGATAAAATGGCTTACAATATAACTAAAATGAACGCAATTTTCATGCTTATCCATAGCATTTATATTATGTATAATTATTGATGCTAAAAATAGAATAATTCATCATAGGGGTGTTTGTTAGTCAGCAATTTTTTAACAAAGTAGTACAAAATATTTATAACGACATTTTGAAAACAATAAAATAGAATGATATCCAAATTTCAAATCTTTATCTACGCTTATCTCATACAGTTTAAAAAAAATTGGCAAATATTTTTTGCAGTTCTTTATCATTTCAATTACACTTCACATCACAAATCGACAAACGTCCTTCACATTTTTCGCATTCTTTTTTTTTGTTTGTATGAGTGATCGTGCAATGTTTCGTGCAGTGTTTGTTTACAAAATTTTTACTACATGCAAACTTTGTTACAATGAGATAATAAAATCTTAGGATATTATGACTATACTTCAATCCAACTTCAAAGTATCACAAATCTTAAAGAATTTTCTTTCGGGAATATTCTTATTTCATTAAAATTATTCAGCCAATTTTGCTCGACAAGGTGTTTTTTGATTTTTAAACTAAGAAGTTTGTAAGCAAACTTTTTTTTATACCATTGAATCACTTTCTCAGGCAATAGAAATAATGAAAAGGTTATTTGGTTCATCATCAAGTATGAAGGCTTAGGTGAAAAGTCTGAAGTCACGTTCATCGAATAGTTTTGTATCACTTAATGGAGTTAAAAAGTTTTACTCCTGCCAATATACCATTTTTAATGAGGCATTCATATTTCTGAGTAAGAGGAATAATTCGAAACTCAAGGTTGAAATGTAATTGTAAAATTTAAACATTCTCATGATAGTCGAAGGATATTGTCATAAACAAATTTACTTTCAACTTCAAATTAGAAGTATGATTTTTTAACGCAACTCCGTATTATGGATTTTTACCAATAATCTAAATTTCATTCATAAGAAGGCTTCCAACAAAGTTTTATTAAACTTCTACTTTTGCATAAACAGCAAGTTATGTCCGTCCAATGTCTTCAGATTAATCAAATTAATTTTAGAGAATAGAATTTATGAACAAACGCTTGATTCCTGTCGATTTTGTGTCGAGGCGGCATGTTTCCGAAAATATTGTATGGTAGCTTGTGGAAATAGCGTATGTTTTTTTTTTGCTTATTGCTTTATTTTGTAACATTTAAAATTAGCAAAAAAAAATCATAATTAGAATGTTTTTTCCTAACTAAAAATTAATTTCAATGTAATTTATGACATCTTTATTTCAAAATCAGAAACCCAACAAAGATAATTTTGTAAAAATAATTCAATTGTTATAAATCTTCACCGAAATTTCAATTGATCTTGCCATTTATTATCTTTTTCTTGAATCATTCAATATTTAAGAGAATTTTCATTAGCTAGTAAAAAATAATTGAATAGTATAGATGTTTGTTAATATTGATGTAGTTTAGGTCTATCTGTCATCCGTTCCATGGCAACCTTTGTTAAAAGAGCATTGTTTGATCGTTCCCATTGCACATTATTCTTCAACTGTGACGCTTGATGAAGATGTTTATGACGAAATACGAAAATTTAAAAGAGTATGTCCTATTTCATATTTCCTTTTTGTATTCTTACATTTATATGTATTATGCATTGTTAGCATTGTGGATGAAATAAGCTCGTTAGGGAGATATAAAAAAAAATTGTGGCATAATGTCAAAGCTATTGTTTAACACTAAAGCAATCGTCATTTATGATACAATGCAAACAAAGGTAACCGGCTGATATAATTAGAATACAGTGCCCGAGAAGGTTGAGAAACTTAACTTACTATTGATTAAAAATTTTACCTTGATTCCAAAATTTTAAAAGAACATTAACAAACTTGAATGCGAAAAAAAATTTTTTTTTTGTTTGCTTTTCTTTACCAAACATGCATGATGTTTACAGCAAATATTTTTTGTTTCCATAAATAGATGTGTACTTGTGGTTTGTGTATGAATCAGTGTGGTAAAATTTGCTTGAAAAATATGTTAAAAAATAAAAGGTACAACTAACAACTATCCATAAAAATTTTCTAGGTATATGTTTTGCTATAATGGATTTAAATTTTTGTGATATTTAAATATCTTCTTGACTCAGCATAAATAATCATGTCTGAGAATGGGTTTGATTCTCACAAAAAAAACTTTAGGTGTTAAAAAATCTTTTTCAAATGACAGAAATGTTAATAACAAGAAAAATAGTGATAGTATAAATAGTTTAAGCAGTTTAGATGCTGCCAGCCAAATGGTATAAAATGGTGACAACTGCGATGGTTCTTCTGATGCTATTGATTTAAAGCTATTAAATGTCTGCAAGTGTAAACATATCTCCAAATCTATCCAATTTATTTAATGTGGTTGATCTTGCAGTAATTCGATTGCGTGTCGAATATGATGTTAATATTCGCTATCAGAAAGAGTCTTCTGATCAAAATCTTTAAATTACTTATCTAAATCTTATCGTCAAACTATTGAAAGCTAATAAATTAGGAGCCATAGCAGTGTAAAGCATCCATTGTCTTTTTCTCCCTTTCTCATCTATAAAGGATAATAAATTGTTTTATAGGCTTTAGTTTCAATGTGGAAAAAGGAAGAAATGGATTGTTTGTTCGTAGAAACAGCCAAAAATGTGAAACACCGCAAGCATATGTATATTGAATGTATTGCGGTACCAAATGAAATTGGTGAAATGGCACCTATTTTTTTCAAGGTTTTTTTGTCAATTAAAAATTTTAAATGTTTATGTGTTTTCATCAATTTCCATCTTGACAATGGATATTACTGGATGTTATTTGAGTCATTTAAAAATAAACAACATGTAAGTAATAAAAGTTGAACGACGGTAAAGACATTCTTTGCCATGCAATTTGATTTTTGCTTCTGTATGGTTGCACTAATAATTATAAATATGTAATTTATAGCAATCATATTATAATCCCTTTATTAAGTGTAGTTTCCCTGTTCGATTCTTTCTTTCATGGAAGAGTAAATTAGAATTTATGGACATTTAGAACAGTCATCTAAGATAGCATATGTAGATAAGATACACATCGTCATATTTTGAAAAATCCGTTTCTTTGTTAAATTTTAAAATCAATTCAGAAAGCGATTGATGATAGTGAGGGTGAATGGGTCGATAACAAAAAGTTGGTGGATCTCAGTAAACGAGGTGGAGACGTTCGAAAAGTTATTCCGAAAGGATTCTCGTATTTTGCAGTCGATTTTGGTTTGCAACCAGGTTATGCACATGTTATTGAAAACGAAGATCGATTTCCGCAGAATTTTGCTCACGTTCGATTTTCGATTGTTGATTTAACAAGAAACAAGGAAGAAGACGAAATTCATATCTAGATGAATACATTCTAGAAGATAGAGAATTTGTCTCGACTTAGAAATTCCTGGGATTCCTGAGATCCCTATCTCTATTTAAGGGGAATTCATGTATTTAAATTAGTAGATTAAATGCAGTAAATTCATGTTAAAAGAGGCGTATATTTTTTTGATCGTGAAATTAAACTCCATAAACAGCACATATTCTCAAAATTCCACTCTCTGTCATTTTTTTCTTTTAATCTTAGTATAACCGTTAAGAATAGTGTAACTTTCAGAAATACTGCAGTTTCTCATTGTAGGAAATAATCGGTGGTATGATGAATGTGGACAGAAGACAGTGGAGAATGAATGAAAGTCTAACTGCGGAGGAACAACGAGCAAATACCGCAGAACTGAAACGTTTATGGGAACCATTTGATTGGAAGAAAGAATTTAAAACGTGATAAATGAACAAATAGATGTAAATGTACTCATTTCGGTATCTCATCAACATTATCAGCTTCTTGAAAACATAAATTTTGCATCAACTGGAATGATTTGCTGGAATAGAGCTTTAATATTCTTTTGGTACCTCAGTTAATTTCAATTTGATTTGTGCATTTCATTCATGCATGCAAGATTAATTGTTGTAATTTTATGCGATTGAACATCTTAAAAGAGCATTAAATGATTGTCTACCAAAGTGTTCAGAGGCGGATCACTCTTGCAGCTACGAAATGCTCGAAATTTAGTTCGATATTTTCTAAAATATTTCATTTCAAATATATGCAAACGTAATTAAAACGATCGAATATAATGCATTGTTAGCAAGCAATCAAGCATTTCCCAACTAAATTTTTATCAACTTTTCAAAGCGTCAACAAACCGTTTCACTTATTGCGCTGATATGGTCTATATCGTATTTAGCCTCGAGGGATGAACTTTGTTAGGCTGATTTGTATTCACAAAAAGTTCTTACATAACGATGCTACGATGCTATCATGAGCTTATGTTCAAACGATTAGCGATTTATTTATTATTAACGGTGTCATTCCGACATTTCCTGATTTCATTCTCTTCTAAGCAGAACTGACACAATACATACAGAAATAATATATGCATATTAAACGATTATTCATAATAGATATGAAGTGTTATTATTGGCAATTTGTTGCAAATTAATTTTTTATTCATGGCTTAAGAATTTTAGATATTTTTTATCAATAACAAGCATAATAAAAAAAAGCAATTTGGAATAATTTGATACATTTCACTGCAATCTTTCACTTATTCTTTAGAAATTTAGCAAGTTTTGATAGGATTCATTCATCTTGAACTAATGCTTTTTCAACTAATCTCTCATAGTTATAACGAAAATTGCTTATACAGTTTCACATATTTCAAAAACATGTTGTTAAATGTTAAATCAGTTCTCAGTGATATAGCAATATATACTGTTTACCGTTTCATCAAAAAAAAAAAAAATGTATAAACCGGACTGTAGAATGTAATGATTACAAAACTTCTTGAGAAACCTATGAAATATATGTGCACACTTTTAAATAGTAATAATGAGATAAAAAAGAAATGGGGACATTAATTGATCTGTCGTATTCTTCTCTATCATTTCCTCTTCTCCATATTTCTCAGTATTCGGTATTCAGGAGTTGTCGGGAAAATGTTCCACATGTGAATTATCATCATCGAATGTAACGCGAAATACTTCTGCCGAGACGATGGGAAAACCGTTACGAATTGCAATATCATTAAATACATTGCATAACAGTGCTAATCGTGCTATCACTCGAGCTGCTGCGATACGCATTGTAAGTTTATATTCCGAATAGCAACAGAGATGTGCGTGTTAACGCGTCACGTACAGATATGCGAGTAATTTACTTTCAGTCATTTTAAATCAAAGTAATTATAGCATGTATAGAATTGCCAAAGAAAAGATTCGCTTCCGAATACTATAAATGAAGAAGGAAGGTAAAGAAGGCATTTCGAGCATATCTAATCACTGTTCATTTTAGAAATTTAAATTTACAGACTTTTCAAAAATTTAGTATAGATAAGTTTTACATTGAGTTGTCATAAAGATTTTATGCTAATTTAGAAGCTACGATGTTTATTTTCATTTTGCTAATCAATCCTGTCTACAGAATGATGAGTATGATGAATTCGATCATACCCAAGCATATATTGCGCGTAGAACATTAGCACACGTACCCTTGTTGGCGGAAAACAATGCATATCGAGTTATTCTTCAACAGGTCAGTCATATTTCGATCTTTTCATTAATTGATACCAATTAGTATTAATTATGTTGTCATTTTCAGTACTATGAAAATTGTGATCAAAGAAATTGTTGAATTGCAGAAAGCTTGAATTATATCGCCAAATTATATTTAATCTATTGCGTCTGCACAAAAAACTATCATCGTAGCTTCAATCTATCTCATAGTGAAGAGAGCAAAAGACTTTTTTTCTTTGCTATAGAAATGATAGATAAAATTAACATGAATATGATCTACAAATTATTCTCTCTATTGGATCAAATAATTGAGCACATTTCGGTTCTGATAAGTCATTCATTGCTGCTAACAATTAATAGCCAAGTCAAATGAACGGTCGACGTTCTCTCACCCAAAAATGTTTGAAGGAAAAAGGATACAATGAACTAGTACGAAAGCCTTCACAACCTAGCGAAAATTCTCGTGTGGAGTGTCCAGGATTTCGAAAAGTGCCGGATTTGGAGCCACTTAGAGCTACCCCACGTCATAACGCAGAAGTTTGTCTTTTATCTCGAACATATGAAATTTTCAAGCAGACAAGAATTTCAGTTAGTAAGTTATGAGACAATTTTGATTGAATCATATAAATTATATTAGATTTAGTGAGTGTTAGCTTCTTTCTGTCAACAAAACTAAATTAAGCGGAATAGCTTGACTGTTGTCGCAGTGAGCCATCTTTAACAGTTATATATTAGGTATGATTGAAGTGGAAGCGGTCATACGTTATCCACTGAACGTTCAGAAGTATGCCTAACTTTAGAATCGATTCCCTCTTCATGCATATAATTTTTTTATAGGTTTGTACTGATGAAGCTTATCTGAAACGACATGAGAAATATGAAAAGCAAGAAAAGTTGATCAAGCGTCGGGATCGCATGCGACAACGTGAGGAGCAATATCGGTTGGAGTATTTATCCGTTCTTTTTTTCCAATATTTTTAAAAGTCGTTTTTGCGGTTCAATTAGTTCTTGGTTTACGTGGTTATTTCAACAATTCAACTTATATTTGTCACAGTACTTCGTTATATAGCCGCAAATGTTTAGATTTGAAGCATAAAATTCCCACTTGATTTGTGACCATGCATTTCAGACTTCGTCTCATGAAAGTGGAGAAACCGGATACTTCACCTGAGCCAAAAATAGAATCAATAGAAGTGGTAGAGAAAAAGCCTCGCTGTCGAAAACACTGACTTCTATTGTAAAATATATTTATGGTCGGACAGAATATCAATGTTCTGATGAAAATGTTATTTTAGTATAAATATAACATAACTCCCAATTTTACACTGCAAATGAGAACTTTGCATAAATTTTTTCTTGTTCTATTCATGTACTTGCACGTTTTAGAAAGACCATCTAGCAATTCGCTATTATAAATCTGTTGTATTGTTTTAAAAGAAGATTCATAACTGTTTAAAATTAGATAAGATAAGGTTTGGATATCCATTATCCCCATCCTTTGCAGAGGTTAAGATCATTCTTGCAAGAATTAGATTTGCCATATAATTGTCAACAGCACAGACCATGTGGTATATTAAGTAAGCTTGTTCAAATGGTTAAAATTTTAGTTCAAATTGTTGGTGTCGTAGACTGGTTTGGACACAAAGTCTGGAGTAATTTTCTGTGAGTTTTGACAAATATTTGCTCCATCTTGAATTTTTTAGAAATTTAGTATGCGGTTGTTTCGATGAAATTATTAACTTGAGACACCAATTACTTTCTGATTAAGAATGGAGTGTTTTTCAAATGATGAAGTGGATTTTCTTTTTAGAATATATCGTAGTGGGTGAAGGATGGTTGGTAGAATATTAAATATAGCATGAAAAATCACAACACATCAATTTTTTTACGTCACTTAATACAAATAACCCACAAACATGCTAATTCATATTCAAAAAATTGAACCACCTGCGATGCGTAATTAATAACATCTAGGAACACCGAATGCAAGGGTTACCTGAACGTATTTATTCCAACATCCTTTTTTTAAAGGAAGGAATTTTTGCTGTGGTGGAAGCTGAAATTTGAATTTAAGCAAGCAATAACGCTCACCTTTTTTTTCTCTCTTCATATAAAATTTTCTCTCTTCAAACCAAAAACAATCCCAGAGCTCTTCTGTTTTTCCTCATCTTCATTCTTTCTTCATCATCTGAATTATTTGTGTTCTTCAAAGTTCTTCATTTCACTTTCTTCATTTATCATCACTTCACTCAAGCGTTTCTGGCTTGCAGCGAACTGCAACAAAGAATTTTTTGGAAAAAAGTGGCATTATTATTCACAATGAGAGAATTTAATAATGCGATGATCAGCAGAGAAAACAATTAAACGCACAAACCAAACAATAAAAATAAATCAAATAAAAAAACAACTGCTACTTTAAAAAAAAAAAAATGATATTTGCTTTTGCAGGAGAGGACTCCTTGCAGATAATCAATAATAATCCCTGTCACGGTCATAAGATCGAGAACGCCTCCGATGACGATCATCGTAACAACGAGGAGACGGACTACGCCTGTAACGGTCACGATACGGTGGTGAATAACGATCATAATCGTCGTAATCATATCCTCTGCAAAAAACCATGAAAATGGCTATGAAAACATCAGCTATTTTCATTCCATTCCTAACTAAAAAAAATCGCAAATGTTGGATATTTGTCTTATTTGGAATTCTATTACCAACCTGCTGTAGTATCTGTTTGGTGAGCTATCTCGATATCGTCTATAACTACGACATGGAGACGGACTTCGACGATATGACCGAGGTGCAGCGCGTCGACGCGAATCTACAGCTCCCATATAAATGCCAGGTGTTGGTGTATGAGGTCGTTTCGTTATCGAATAATCAATTCGAATTTTGTGGCCATCAATTTCTGTGCCGGCTACTCGCTCTTTTGCTTCCATGGCATCTTCGATTTTTTTAAAATAAACAAAACCGAAACCGCGTGAACGTCCGGTTGGATGATCAAATACCAATTGAACGTTATCCAAATCTCCATACTGCGAGAATAATTCCTAAAAAAGAGGGACTGAATAAAGAGAAAGTTTTCACAAAGTCGCACTCTCTTCCATATTAGCAAGTTAGTAATATGCTAATTTCATTCTTTTCAATCTAACTTATTTAGGTCTCATTTTTTACGTCTTAACTGCCTTAATGCATTGCCGTTGCTAATGAGTATACAGTAAAAAACTGAGATACAAATCAACATCGAATGCAATAGCATTTTATAATCAAGCAAAAGCCAAGTATTGTTGGCATATTTTCCTTCAAAATAATGAGAATAGCAATAGCTTCTTTTCAGGAGATAAGATTAAATGACAAAAATAATCCTTTGTTCATTAACTTCTTATAACAAACAAAAATTTTCGAAAAAGCAAACTTTGAGGTCACGTTCTGTTGTATAAAGGGACAAGCCAAAAACGCCAAGGCATCGAGATGGTTCTGGTTCATCGCGTCGAGAAAATGTATATCTACGATCATCATAACTACTGCGGTGACATCGTGGAGATCTCGAACGATGACTTGATCTAAACACATTTGATAGGAATGTCACCATAATTTAAATAATAAAAATCAGCTAGCTAATTTAGTTTATCTAATTTATATTTTGTCCTCTTTAATAAAACGGTTTCAAAATCCATGTTAGCAAAATCCTTTCTCGAGCTCCTTTACAAGATACATTTTGCTATTTTTAACAAAAAATAACTACATATGATTACCTTAAATGACTTTTCGAACCACTGCGAGAGCATGAACTCGATTGCCTGCGATCGCTGCAAAATAATTAAACTGACGCAAAACTGAAGAATTGAGATTTAAGAAAAACAAATCCATTATATTTCTGATTTATATTTATAACATGCAATAACATGCAATTTATAACATGCAATTAGACATGATTAAATTACCGTGAACGAGATCTAGATGCCTCCGACGGCGACCGTGAACGCGAATCCTCATCACTTCTTTCAACAACATCATCACTTTTGCGTTCCTAAAGTTCACAACATCTGATAATGTACGCCTTTTTGAAGAAAGCACTAGAAGAGCTACAAGTATAGCAGCCTAGTGCACAATACTGCTTATGTAATCTGAATAATATGTGTTTAATTTCTCGCCTGGAGACGTGCATACCTAATATTAGTAATAGTGTATTTCAAGTTAATTATTAGCAGTATATTTTATATATTTCATAGCATAAAATGCGAAAATTTTCGTATAGGATTTTCGCTCATTATATAAGAAAACCTCCGTATTTTATGGACACTATAAACATATAAAACGTGCTGCCAATAATTAACTTGAAGTACACTACTGTTGATATTAGGTATGCACGTTTTCAGGTGAGAAATTACACATATATTACACTAGAATACTGCACATTAATTTATGGAGTAAATTACTGAAGTAGTTTATTAGATTTATCTGCTGGTTCATCTCGTCCCTTATTTCTTTTTCAGATATACAGCTAATATGCACTGAAACTTCTAGCAACTAATTTCCTATATGCCGATGTATTAATTTCATTTACACCAAATATAAAAGTCAAACAATAAGAAAATACAACATATTATAATGAGAACTTAGATGAACTTGCTTTAAACACCAACTGTTATAAGTAGATAAGAAAACCCCAATAACGCACTGATCAAGAATGAATTTTATACTAAAATATAACTTACATCGCTTGTTTTGTCGCCATTACTTTTGCTTTCCGATGATTTACTACCCTCTTTCCACATGTTTTCCTAAAAAAGGTAGTTCATAGTAACATAAAGCAAACAAAAGAATCCGAAACACTGCATCAATTATAAATATACTCGTCCGTATGGAACGGATTGCCTTCGATGAATTAATAGTTTCAAAAAAGCTTTATTAAATTCGACAAAAAATACATTACAACAGAAACAAAAGACCAACAACAGAGATTCATTAGTCAAAATTTGTTCTACAACATTTATTATCGAAGATACAGGTATTTAACATTTAAAATATTATTTAAGATTCATTTCCTCAAAGTAAAGCACAGTAATTCAGAAATATCCAATGATCGCCGTATATCTAATCATTATAAAAATGTTTATCTCACTTAATAGGTGCTTTGGTTAATATACATTTTGTGAGAAAATTCGAAAAAAAGGAGAAGCAACACTATCTTCGAGGTATCTTTTTTTTTATTTTCTTTTTCACTGATAATTTCTTTAAGGCTTTCAAAGCTGACAATTTGTCAAATTCGACTTCTAAATTCTTCTTAACGTTTAGTTCCTTTTTAAGCTGTTTGTAATTAAGATAACTATTTTTCGACGGTCGCGCTCCTAACTTTACGGCTAATCGAGCCCTAGCTTCAACGCGTTCAACCGCATCACCACATTCATCAGCGGCAAATTTCTCTACCTGCAACTTATCACGAATAGAAATCAAAAACTTTCAAGAACTTCGGTTTTTACTGAAGCATCGAAATGTCATAATCTTATTAGATCAAGGTAGAAAGCTTCTTGCTCACAAGGTCACAACCCTCTCAAAAGCTTAAACAATTCGAGAAAACAACATCACTAATTATTTAGTGAACCAACGGTTAGCACTGAAAGTTAAAAAACGAAAAGCTTGTATAACAATACCCAGACGTCTTACAGAGGTTGCCTGGCTCCTTCAAATACTAGTATTTGCACTTACATCGAAGGTTACTTTCTTCAAAGATACAGCATTTGATAACTCCTTCCCATCTCTCAACCCTGTTTTCAGAATCTTTTTCTGAATCGCTTTATGCTCTTTCTTACATTGCCCGAATAATCCGGAGAACGTGCACGGAACTATCTGAACAATTCGAAGTTTTTGATTTCTTGAAAATTAAACAGACTAATTTGCTCTCTGCTGCATGTAATATTCGGTTGCCATTATAGCAAATCACAACCATCTAGAAATGGGTGAACGTTCAAATACTACTATTTTAAAAATTTCGGATAAAAGTACGAATTTTTTAAAATTCCACAAACTAAAATTCAAAAATTCCTGCAGCATAAATTCAAACATGTCTTTATATCCCTAACAAGTTTAATCTTTTGAAAGTAATCTACAGATATGGAAACCATTAAAGAGATAGCATATCACAAGCATTAAAGGTAATTTCTCAGTTACCTGCATCTCTTGACCAATATCTCTTTCTAGAAAATTTGTTGTGTTGAATGAATCTAATCCACTTGCTAATGAATCCATTATTTGATCGAGAGTTCCCGATCCTCCTGCAAGCACATCCTCCCGACCATCGATATTCCAATCCTCGTTCATCTGAATACCGCGCCAATCATTTCCCTATGCAACTCGCACTCACGTACCAACAGCATCCCATTTTTAGCAACTCGAATTCCTGCCTGTCCTTACAAAATCTGTGTCTCTTCGATTGGTTCCATTACTGTGTGTCCTCTCATTTCACGAAATCCTTCTTCCTGAAACATGAATTTCACGAAGTTCTCCTTGTTTGAAATATGAATTTCATGAAATCCTTCTTACTTTCATTTCTCACAGAATCGTACTTTCACAACAACGTGTCCCTCTTCATGAATGTATTAGCTGAACAAAATAACCATCAGTAATAAAACTGAGCAAAATAACCATTAGCATAAAATTTTTTGTATGTGACTCATGCAACAACACATGCAACTCCAACTAACATGCTATAAATGTTAACAGTAATTGATCTCAGCAAAACGATTCATTCCTCGATATCCAATCGCTGCTTTGACATTGAAATGAAAGTTGTGTGTAATTTCGAGACTACCCTATTAATTGTGGATAATTTTTTCCTTTTTCTCTTACGAGAAGGCCATTGTCCAGATCCATTAGAGAGGATTCGCCAAACGGTCTTCCTCGATCCGACTAATGTTTGGGACGGGGTAGGATAAGGCTTGTTCGATTTCAACCAAGTATGTATAGTTTATCTGAAATTTTCACTAAATACTTTCAAAACTGATCACCAATGCATTATGATGAAACATTTGGTCAAAAGCCTCACGACTCCGTTGTAGATCGATTGCTAAGAAACATTATGTGCACGAAGATAACACAGCTTAAAGCTCTCTAAATCATGGTTAGTGATGTGACAATACAATATATTTGTTAATTTCTATTTCAATATGCCTCTCTCCTCACAGAGATGACGAATACTTTCATCCGTTCCACGTATCCGTCCATTCACCCAAGGAGACCTTTTGCAACAGAGACGAGACGTCAGCATTGCATAGCGATCCCGCAACATCGTCTCATATCGTATACAGCTTATAGAATGAAGCCATCGATTCATTGGGACAGCGGATGGTTCGTGCTGCTTCTCAGTGGAACGGTTTGTTGGCGCGTTGGTTGGTTGTGTCGACGGTGAGTGGCGTGCGATATTGGCGGTTGTTCGGCTTGGTCAAGGTGGAACGGGAACTATCGGACGTGTACACAACACGACAACACTGTTGAGTTGCATGAAACAATAGTTGGATCGTGTACAAAGTGGAGAAAGTGCTTACTGCGAACGAATACGCGATATTTCGTTTCAGTTATTCTTTTTGTTGGTTGCAGTTAACGCTATCATTTTTATTATTATAACATGATGTATTATTGATTTCGTTACATAGAGCTTATCCGTTTCGGTCGAGTATTACACGTGAAGTGTCATTGTTAAAAGGTTATGAGCAAGACATATGATTTGATGACGTCGCTATATGCAGCTGACTTAACAAGTCAGAGAGCACTGAAAATCACTATAAGAAATTGGCAGTATTAAAAAGTGATATTTAAATTGAAGCCAATAGATAGGCTGCTGATATCGTACAGTAGCAAATATAACATATACGATTATGGTTCCATTTTTATTATATCGTAGCTATATAATTGTTAAGAGATTGAAGATCTTAGATTTGGCTTGGAACTATGAAAGGGATTATGTCGTTGTTATTAGGTATATAATGCATTTTAAAGGAGGTCTTGGAGCATTGCTTTTAAATTATCTTTTAAATCAAACATCGCGTTTAATTGCATATCAGAACTGAATTATTGCTGCGGTCAGTTTCGCTTTATTGAACGAAACTAGGTTGTTAGTATATGAAGCTGAAAGTGTTGGTTGCGGCTTGTGTGATTGCCATTTCAGCAAATTCATTGTTTGATGGGATAAAATTGGGATTGCTATATTTAATATTGTTGCATTCACTTCTTCAGTTTCAAAATCTAAACTTAGTACGAAAATTGTGTATCAGCACGCATAAAAAACATAAAATTTGTGTCCAGAAATGTTTATAAGACTTGCCAACGTAGCTGTTGGATTTGTTTCTGTGAACTGAATCGTCCAGGGCAGCTCAGACTGATCCTTCAATGAAAGGTGCTGTTGTGGGTCACTTAACAGTTCTTTGCCTTCAAACAACATTTTTTCTATGTTGCGGTCGTTTTTGGTTAACTTACAATGGCACTGCTTCCAATTGTGTTGCAGAAATATACTGTAAAATAAGCGAACAGCTTTGTTGGATTTCTTTTTTTTATATGACTGATATAAAATCACATTTTTATACAACTTGACATCATCAAAAGGATTTGTTTTGCTGAAATTAGTGTGTATTCCAACGGTTGGGTGCTTTTTCATGACATAATTTTTAATGGAAGTTTATTGCCTTCAATTTATCCTCTCCGTTACAGGATAGCTGTTAGGTGCCATTCTGAAAACGTGAAATGAAAATAGGTTTGGTAAGTTGAAGTTTGATCTGTGAGTAATCGAAAAGATGTTGTAAAAATGGTACTACTGATACATGAATCATCTTATTCCTTTTTTAAGTGATGTACGAGTAAAGTGTGTTCTCGCTCTGTTATATTATTGAATGATTCCGTTCGTGGTATGTAATGTTCAATTCAGTTTATTCTGTTCCGAGTCACTAGCAAAATCAGATCTCAACAAAATAGTTTGATTGTGTGAGAAACTTAGCGTATGGGATGTCGCAGACACAAGAAAAGATGGCGCATTCCATTGCCTGTTGCTATTACGCTTCAAAACTGTGTGTTGAACAGATGAATGCCTGAGGGTAGTAGATGAACGGATGGGAGTGGCAATACATTTGGAAACATACTCGGGGGAGGGAGGAGACTCTGTGTAAAGTGAGGGGATGTACTGCCTGTCACGTATTTTAACAACATCTCTCTGAAGGTTTCGAGGTTTCCTATGAGACAATTCCCGATTTCTGAATGAAATTTCTTGTCGCCTCATTGATAATATGTAAAGTATTGTACCACATGATAAAATTGCATTGTTGGTCTATAGTTAAAGCCAGCAAACATTGTTCTGTTAACAGAAGGCATGGTGGAAGGTTTGCAAAATCAAATTTATGGGTTCTATCAGTTATCACTCGCCACTGATACTTTTATGTTCGAATGCAATATCTTAGTTTTTTTGTTTTTTTGACAGTATGCTAGCCTTTCAATCCATGAAGGGATTTAGGTGGGTTCAGAGTGATTCATGGTTGTGATATATTTAGGTTGCAGCAAATAAATTGAAATTTGAATAATTGTTTTGAATGATATAAAACTTTGCAACAGCTTGCTGTGAATGAGCGTCTCCATCCGACCATGTTCATGTTTTCTCGTCAATGAAGAACGATGTTTAAGTATTTCAGATCGTGATCACAAAGGGCGCATTTATTGTTTATAATCATGGCGAAAAGTGCTGAAGAAGCTGCGCTAGAATACAGGTTTGTTTGTCCTTATTAAAGTTTATTTAAAGCTGCATTTTAACATTTTGATAATATTATTTAAGATAAATTGCTTTTCGTATTTCATTGCATTTTTCATGCAGTTATTTAGAAATATTTTGAACTCTTCGCTATGAAGTGATGGATAAATCAAGACAGTCATATTTTTATTGGACTGGTTTGCAAATCAAATTTTTTTGTCTGGACGAACCTTTTTATTTCACTCTTTGTAGGCAGGCATTGCATGATTTGAAAGATAACAATAAAATGCAAATTAATTTGATGACTATTCTTGCTGATGATTACAATTCGTTTTCGAAAGAAATTGTTGCTGTTATTGCTCAGCAGATTATGAAAGTAAGTATTTCAGTATAGCTTCAAAATTGCAGATATGATGTAATTATATTTGCATCAGTCAGAGCAGTACTTAAACAGCGGTTTTATTTATAAACTATTGCCATAATTCTTTTCCGGGATTATTGATATTTTACTATTCAATTAAGTAAAATATAAAATAAGCTTATAAAGGCATAAGGATGGGATGAGCGACATAATTCGTTGAAGTTAAGTTTTTTATTCTGCCTAAAGTCAAAACAAATAAAATACAATCCTCTGACTGCGATAAATCATGAGAACCACAAACCATTTAATTTCAGGTTGTGCCACCTCAGAAATTGGCTGTAATGTATGTTATGGATTCGATATTAAAAAATGTAACTGGAGCTGGTAACTACAAAGAGCATATTGAAAAGATTGTTTATAAAGTCTTTCTGCATGTTTTTGAAACGGTTAGTTGTCTTTCACTGTTCATATGCAAATGTGCTTTTAAAATGAACCGCTTTTTGTAAGAAAAAATAAAAAGTAATAGAGTAAAAGCATTGTGTTTGCAGGGTGATGAAAGGACACGTTTGGCACTGCATAAACTCAGACAAACTTGGACAGGAATATTTCAACGTTCAACGCTATATAAAATAGATTTGGCCGTAAACGCAATTGATCCAGCTTGGCCTATCGTTACTCCTCAACCAGCTAACACTCCATTACCTGGACATAAGCCACAACCTGTTGTAATGACGTCACACCAACCTCGAGCAGCAGGGAAAGTTCATGTCAATCCACACTTTTTGCAGAAAAATTCTGTTACAGCTACGTCTGCTACTGCTACTGCCACTGCTACTACTGCTACTACTACCAGTGCTACTGTTGACAACAAATTGGTACTTGATTTAATAATAATACAATGTTTATTATTGCCACGGAATATTTTTTATGTGTTGTCCATATTACAATTATATCATTTCCAAACTTCTGTGGAAATCAGTTTCATTACTTAAAAATAAATATTGTAACGGGTGTTTCATACATCTCAGTTAATGCTTTTTTCCCACTATCCCCAGAGAGCTTTCCAGAGAAATTGCTATATGTTGTTTACAAGTAGCGTCATTCGTCATCTTTTTGCGGAGAGGTTGTTTCTTCTGGTTTGAAGATTTTGGATCATCTTCTTTTAATTGTTGGTTTCAAGCTGCTAGTTTTGTCACGCAAAATCACTGATTTAATTTGATAGCGGACTTGATGGTGTTTTGTCGCGCTCGTTCTTCATCTTTGCACTTATATCGATCCGGCTTTTCCGGATAACTATCTTTTCTAGGAGAAGCTCTCCAGGAAAATTAGTTCCGGAAGTTCATTGTAAGGAAATATTATGGGTAGGTATGTCATCGTTGGAAATAAATTACGTGTATATGTGATTCACACATCAAACGGTATCCGGCAGCAAAATATCGAGGAGTACGGCAGGAAAGCAAAGGTAGCTTTTTTTATATTGTTGTGTTCCTAATGATTTTATTTCAGCAAATGAATTGTGACAAGAAAAAGATAGGTTTGGATCCAAGATTGATGAAACATCCTGATGGAATAGTAGCTGGCAGACCAGCACCGTTACTTGCGACTCGACCGGAAAATGTCATCGTCAAGCAAGAACCAATGTAAATTTTCTTTCCTGATTTCTGAAATCCATGTAGATTACTAATTGTCGAGATAGGGTTCTCGAGTTAAAAACTGGCATCTTAGCAGGTAATTGTAAGTACACGTCTCAAAATGGCCGATTCTAATGATTTAGGATTAGATGAGGAAAAATTATACATTGAGAAATATTGATTGATATGTGGAAATACAGTTACAATTTTTATTTTTGGAAACATAAAGATTATTAAATCTTACAATTTCAACATAATTGAGTTCACCGTCTATTAATTTATGAGGACTTCGATTTTTTTCATTTCCTCCCTGACCGTTAATAACAGCATCTTGCAATACTGTTTTTGTGGTGTTGCAGCGATAGCAGTGATGTTGACGAAAGATTAAATATACAACAGACTGGCAATCTGTTGGATAGTGCAAGCCTTCGGAGTTTCGGACATAGGTAATTCTCACTTTATTTCATAAAAAAATAAAATTAATTGGCTACCAGAAGTTGTCATTTTCCTCCTATTCTGCAAACACTGCACTATGTTCACCTGCGTTATCCATTGTCTTTATATTGATCTTTTTACAACTTGTGAAAGGAATGAATAAAAAAGTGAAACAAACAAAAAAAGGAGGAGAATAAGGGTAAAAAATAAGTCAAAACTGGCCTGAAAAGTTGAGAATCGACTGTTAGCAAATTGTGCGTGTCAGTTCTGCAATCGTAATATATGTGGGATTAGTCTGAATTTCAGTAATGAAATAGAAGTCATCCGATCCAACATAGTGAATTCGTCAATATAAGAGTCGTAGCTACAGCTATTTTTCATTACTCAAGTAGTATCTAAATCTTTTTATTGGCATTTATATTTCAGATAACATTGTTATTTCGATCTTTTGTGTTCTTACGTTCTGTTCTCATTCCTTTTGTATATGGAAGTTTTTAGTTTAATCTTGTCATTTTTTATAGTGACATTTCGCTGTTTTTTATGTTTGAAGTGATGAGTCAACTGATGGAGATTCTATTGCTATTCTTAATATTGGATTTGAATTATATAAAGTTTGGCTTATTCGTTCCACTTTTCTCAAAAGCAATTGTATTGACGTCATTTGCAGAAAAGAACAAGAATTCGGCGGGCGTTCACCAAACGACATAAAACGTAAGTCGCCGCCATGTGTCTCAGATCTGGAAACTGTGGAGAAGAAACCCCGAATACGCACACCACCTCAAGACAAAGATCGTCGTACGAATTCACCTTCGACATCTTCCATAATACGTCCAACAAATGATCTCGGTTCTCATGCTTTCATTACAACCGCACGACGCGCGCAAGTGGCTTCTAATACAAATATGATAACAGCGCCCCCTACTCCGGTTATAGTTCCAGTTTCTGGGCCAGTGATTTTACCCGCAATTCCATCTACCTCAGGCCCACTACCATTTCTACCACCTATAATGCCAACGGTACCTCTACCAATGCCAGTGCACAATATGGTTCTAGCAGGTCCCCCTGTAGTACCAGGCTCTACAAATACACAAGATTTAACACGAACCGATCCAAATCATGTACCACCAATCATCAATAACGAAACTCCAAAGCTGGAAGGTATTCCAGCAAATAACAGAATATTTGTGGATGGTCGGGCTTACGAAGTTTCATACATTAATGATGTCCCAGTCATCGAAAGGAATGGTCTGCCGCATAGGTTTATATTTTTACCGGTTTTTCAAGTTGAAATATCTTAATTCGGAACGTACTTGAGTCTTTTAATGGTTTTATTTAGGATCTATTTTACGGGTGTGCCACGAAATGTAATCATTGATGGTGTCGCTTATCAATTAGCATTTGGTGAAGAAAGAAGGGTGATTATTGATGGCGAGGAGCACATTTTAAGGTAAATTTTTCAGGTAGTTTTGTTAAAAATAATTAGATTAAAACTATATTTTGTGGAGTAAGAGCAGTTTTAATCTTTATTCCTTTTTTACATCAGTGTTATTGAACGAATGTCTTTTCAACTGGCAGTATAAGATGTTATGTATATCATTCTAGTAGTTTACCTAGTGATTGGAGTGAGAATTGGTTTTTCTGATTTTCACGTTTGCTATAGATTTGGAGCACCATCACGTGAACTTTATATGGGAACATATCCATTCAAAGGTGCATTTGGTGGCCCACCAATTTTTGCTACGATTAACGGAGTACGCCATGAAATACGGTACGTAATTTAATTATTTCTTAATGTTATATTTTTGAGTAAAAGTTTCTGTTCGTTGTGTACAGATTGAATAAAAGCGTCTATTGTTGCAGATTGGGTGGACCTCCACCAGAAGTTAAAATTGAACCTGATCCATGTTATGAGCTATTGCGATATATGCCTCGTACAGGAGCTGATACGTCGAATAAAACTACAGGTTTCGCTGTTCTTCTTTTCTTTTCATCTTTTTGCTTTGAAAAAGAAAATGAGATATCTGTTCCATACTTTGTTCTCTAATTTTTAGGATGAATATAAAAACTCTTTTAGCTGCTTTAATAATTCTCAGTTTTGTATTGTTTAGCTGCGAGTGGTACTGAACCGCAAACAACGGTTGATGTTAAGGGTTTGCTTGCCAAACTGCAACGTACGGGGATACTTTCTGCTTTGAATGCAAATAACAGAAGGGATGAAACAGGAGGAGATTCGCCGAATCGACCTGTTACACCACCTATTCCTTCTGAACATCGTGGTGAAGTAACCGAAAGGTTGCCAAAGCCACCAACCGATCTTAAATCTTTCTCAATGCGCGCTCTCAGAATGTTAGTTTGCCAACTTGCTTGCAATGTTCTTTAAATTTTAATGATTAAAGTCAATTTTTGTATTAGATGTAAAAAAACTAAATGAATTGTCGTTGAGTACTTTGTTTCAGACGATATACATCTGTTGTGGAAAGCCTTCATCAAAAAAGACGTCTTTGTCCTACTTGCGGTTTGCGTTTTAGTGAATTGAAGGGTGAAAGATACCAACAGCATCTTGACTGGCATTTTCGTGAAAATCTAAAATCAAATGAAAGTTCACGTTGCCGTGATTGGTACTTGCCAGCTGATGTAAGTTTTTTATACTTTCCCTTGGGTTTCATCTTAGTTATCGGTTTTTATCCCTACTTTTCTGTTAGTTCGAATTTAATAAGAGATATAGCATTTGGTGTATTAAACTTCATATGTTTTTGGAGATTTTTGCCCACGGTAACAAGTAGGGAATTCAGGGAAATAAAAGTAATACTGTTTTTGTGCTGTTTGTTCTAGGAATGGTATGAGTTTAGTGAACAAGAAGAATTAACAGCGTCAACATCAGCAACTCGTCTTACTGGTAAATAAATTTTTTTTCGTAAATACTAAAGTGTTTTTTAAATTTCTATTTTTTTTGAAACAATAAAGTATTTTATATCATAATTATTAACTACCTGAATTAGAAAATTTTAATCGAAAAGCTTTCCAAAAATTTTTTTTACAGGTGGCGGGTCTAATGATGTTACGAAGGATACAAATAGGGGGACGTATAGCGTGCCATCCGACTCAGTTCCATCTAAGGTAATTATTTTTATTGATTTTAAGGTTTGCTCAACAGTTTCATTTGTTTAGATTTTTAAATGATATTTTAATACTGTGAAATGGAACTCAATCTTTTGAACTTTAAAGGAATGTGGTGTGTGTAAAGAGAAATTCGAGGAATACTGGGATGAAGATGATGATGTTTGGAAGCTTCGAGACTGCATGCTTAGCCAGGATGGAAGAGTAAATTTTACCTATTGTCTTAGAAGATAATTTTTTGACTTTTCTAAAAGTCGACTCATAAAAGAAGGCAATCAGTTATTTATTTCATCTTTCTTGCAGATATTCCATCCAGGTTGTATATTGGATGCATCAGCCATCAAAATACCAGATGAGGATAGCCCAAGTGAAGAAGAACAGAGTGATAAGTTGTCATTTCTGAAATCTTTGAAATTAAAGAAAGATTTTTCTTCTGTGAATAGTTGATCAACACACACACACACATATATATAATATGTACAGAACATAACATAGTTGCACACCTGTTTGCGGACATACAATAGAGTAATTTAATATGTTTGAAGCTTTCTTCCAGGTTTGAAGATTTGACGCGTTTACCATTTATTTCATTTATTTTGATGTTCGTCGAAGAAAAATAAAATTTCTTATTTTGTGTCGTTGTTGCATCACATGATTTTCTTATTAGTAATAACTGTTTTTCTTCTGAAAGTGTTCTGGTAATTCTTTAATTTTTCCCTTTTGCTCTATTAAATATTGTTTGCGGTTTTTTTTTTCTAAAATAAATTTTAATGAAAAGAAGGTAGTATGTGTTGCACAATGTCGATTGATTCTGATTCAGTAAAATTATTTCGAATTTATATTTTGCAAAATACTCGTAATGTCGATGAATCCGAATCAGAGTATTCAACACGTGAAACTCTGCAAAAAATCATACCACGACTGTACAAAATTGTCATCATGATATTATCTATGATTGAAGTTTCAAAACTGTCATGATGATATTATCTATGATTGAAGTTTCAGTACCGTGATAGGTATTTGATGAATGGATCTTGTGCGACATTCATTTAGAAGAGAAAATTTTCTGTCTTCTATATAATTATTGAAGACATTAATAGTAATTTAATTTCTATTATAATCAGCTGAATGAGGTTTTTGCATCTGATTTGATCAGGAAAAATAAAAATCATTTCATCCGAATCAGTATCATGTGGTGATTAACACAAACAACCGAATTCACGAATTTAAGCAAGTTAGAGTTCTGATGGGAAATTAGAAATAAAAGGAGGATTAATTTATATCGGTACTTTCGTTGGAACTTAAGTGAAAGTATTGGAATTGTTTTTTCTGTATTCATTTTCTATCATTATGGTTGAGTTATTTCTCTATAATTCCATTAAATCATAAATTTAAAGTTTGGAATTTTCAGAGTACTGTAATGAGTTGTCTGTCTATTGTGATTGACTGTGATGCTCGTCATTGGGGTGAATTAGCTGAGAAGGAGAATAATGAGAAAGTAATTTCTACACTGATCCATTCTATTATGTCATATACTACAGCACATATGTCAATTTCTGCAGCGAATCGTATAGTCATCATTGGTGTTGATGAAGCACTTTTGGAACCAACTATCTATGTTACAAATGCAGCAACAGATGTTAGTTTCGAAAGTTAGTAGATTGTTAATGGAATTGAATAGTGGAATAGTATGATTTAGTTGAATTCGTTGCTGAATATTTTAAAATTCGTATCAATAAGCCATCTCTAACTCTCCGAAGTATAATTATGCTTCGGAGAGTTATATGAAGGTAGCATTCGATTATCGAAATAGTAATCGAGCAATTAAAGAAGTATAAATTGTTCATGAATAGTCTTGATAATGAATAGAAATATAGGAGTATGATATGAGAATAAGGATGAAGCTTGATAATAATAGTTGTTATTTGAAACAGAATGAATACTTTAATTTAATTTAAAATGTTAAATATTTTATTTAGATAGATATGAGTTTATCAGTAAAAACGGCATTACGAAATGCGCTTAAAAAATCGGCGTCCACAACAAATGCAACAGAATCAGCCATTTTCGCACCTGCCTTTGCTACTGCTATTTGTCGTATGTTTCATTTGTTTCCTGGGAGTTGTTGAGATTTTCAATCTCGAAAATTTAGCTCTTGTTTCATGAATTCCGAATGATTTATTTTATTGATATCGCTTTTTATTCATAATTTCTAGTGGAGCTGTTTCAGTATATATTTATTCATAAACACACGACCATACAACCTAATTTAACATATCTGAATGTTATCAAATACTAAGTTTGAGTTTCGATTCAGTGTACGAGTGTTTTTATGGCATCAGTATAGTTAATGAAAGTCTCGTATTTTTAGTAAAAAATAGCATGTGTTATTTGCTCGTGAGAAAATAAGTGCAAATTTTTATTCCAGTGACCATGCTGTTTTAATTAATATTTCTTCAGATATTTCTCGGTACAAGAATGAAGTTGACAACGGAGATGGGCGCATCCTTGTTATCAACATTGGTAGTGACCTGCTTGGAGAGCATAATATTTTAATGAATATCTTCTTCGCTGCTCATAAGCATAATATTCTCATTGATGTGGCCAATATTGGTTAGTTTTTTGTTAAGATCGGACATGAATAAATATAGATAATGCAGTTGAACACCGTACAGCACTATTTTATGTTTCGGAGCTCCACAATTTGTGTGTTGAGGCACTGTTGGATAGTACTAGCGGTGTGGGAATATTGGAGAAAAATGATATATAGACTTTTGAAGTATTTATTTACGACAGCAACAAACTCGGGTTCTTTTGTATTCTACTTGTTGGATTATTGTCATTATTTAAAAAATCTTTTTTACACAATTCCCTTTTTCTCTTAAATTGATTTTTTAAATTGAATATTGTGCATTTGCCTTTGATTAGAAGTAAATTTTCCATTTGTGTGCAAAAGCAGTAAACCAATACGTTTCTGATTTTAATTTATCATAAATAGAGAACAAATTTTTCCCAAAATCTTGAAATGTTTCCCATAATTGTAGATTGATGTAGCAAAAAAGCAATCACGCTATTATTTTAGGTGAAACATCGCCAATTTTGCAGCAGGCAAGTGATATTACTGGTGGTACTTATTTCAATCTTAAAAAACCGAAACAGTTCCTGGAATATGCAATGGTTAGCATCTAAGTTGGTCCATTTTATTTTTTATTTTTTTATTTTTTGATAGAAAACTCCCTTCTGCAGAAGTTAGATAAATATTTACAAATATTTATTGATTAGAACAATGACGGAGTTCGAATATATTAATCTGGGACTGGAAAAAAACCAATTTAGATAATAATGCTTCACAGTTTCATTCATAAGTATTAAGTATTGTCAAAAAGCTTATTTTGTAGTGCTTTACACTTGGAAGAGGATCGATACGTTCGGCATTTCCATCACCTTCATCATCGACTTCGGTGGATTATCGTGCTAGTTGCCATTGTCATAACGCTCCAGTAAGTATTGGATGGGTATGCTCCGTGTGTCTTTCGGTTCAGTGTCACTTTAGTCCAATATGCCCCGCGTGCAAGTTAGTTCTATTTCTTTTTTAATTTGAAATGAAATTAGCAATGTGAAGTGATCAATGCATATGTGAATTCACATATTTTACAAACATCGATAATTGAAATCACCAATTTATATGAGTGAGAAATAATTAAATATCATAACATTTCAACATGTTTTGATTAAATACAGTGCTAACAAATTTGTATGTGGCTATCCAAATCATAGAAACAATATATTTTAATTTCTAGGATTTCTGAAGGAAACAGAACCTTGGAAATCTTCCAGTAATCCATCAATATTTACATAAACTTGATATCCTAAAATTTACAGCACCGTGTTCAAAATTTCAACTTTGGCAAGGCGAGGACGGAAGAAACGTCGGGAGGGAAACTGAAAGCAAACATAAAGCTACAATCTCTTATTATCATAAATCGAACTATGGTCCAAAACGAGGTGTTTTTGAAATGAAAAATAAAGCAATAATGCATTAATAATGTAAATGCATACACAGACTATACAAACGGTACGCAAGTAAACGAGAACAAAAAAAAGGTATATTGATAGGAAGTTCATAAATATCGATAAAATCTGTGATAACTTTCTTGCCCAAGAACTGTTGTGGATGAATTGTAATAAGAACATGAAGGTATAAGAAAGACAACCGTACACAGGATTTTTCTGAAATAATTTTAGTTCATTATGCGTGCAAATGTTTTTCAGATAAAGTGTATCATCGTTGGAATTCTAATTCTTGTGATTTAGATTTCTTCATCAGATAAATTTGAAAATAAACTTTTAACGTGTCCATATCATTATGCCATTGCTTATTTTTACGCAAAGCTTTATCAATATTCGAAATTTATGCAGTCATACTAACTCTTTCCATTGGATCAAAGTGAAGGTCAATGACATAAATTTAAATTTTATGCTATATTTTCCAATTTTATGCTTTAACATTGACATTTTGTACTCTCCCAGACGGTCATATATATAGCATACCTGCGTTAATATATGATCAGTTCCAAGAATGGATGGTGCAACTCCGAGACCTTCAGCAAATTGTGAACGAAAAGCTTTCGAGCAACTAACATAAGAAGCTATATCACATACTGGCTGATAATTGATATCACTTTCCAAATTATATTCCACGTAGAGTGCATAAAATGATACAGTTAAACCTATAAATGATACAGCGGCACAGATATAGTTTGGAGCCATCGAGTATGACCTGCTTGCAGTATTATCGGTTGGACTCTGCAAATCCAAACTGATAATTGATTAACCTTTGAAATGATAAGGAAATTATATGTTCGTACGGTTCGCATTTAAAAGGTTAATCAGTTATCAATTTAGATCCTAAAATCCATCGATCATTTAAAATCGAATTTGTCGGATATTTGAAATTTTTTATGGCATTAAATATAATTAATCTATTTATTATGCATTCTACGAATTTACACGACTGGAATTGATACACATAATAAAACAAAATATACGGGATTATTGAGGCAGACAAAAATTTTGTTGCATTTAAATTGATTAATTGAACAGCACGATATCGCACTACCCGAAATCTAACCTTCTTCATTACGAGCATCTTTTCAATTCTGTTTTGTCGATCACCGAGTAATGGAATAGATCATTATTGTTTCACAAAAAGCGAATTTATTTGTCAGTGAGCTTATCATTGATTGCGTTGATTGTCGTTGATTGCTTCGTGTTACCTCGGGATCAATTTGCATGGTTTGGTCAGTTGTATTTCAACGTCTTACTGCTTCCACTGGTGCTATTGTCATCCTTGGTAGCATTGCTTTGGGTGAGTCTTCGTTAATAGGCAAAACTATCGAAGTTTATCTCGAGATCGTAACATTATTGTCTAAGTTTACTTTAGTATCATAACATTGTTAAGTTTATTATAACAACTCTCATTTGATGAAAGTTAAATTCATATTAAATAATTGAGAGTGGAATCTCTGTGGAATTAAATGTTTCTGAATTTACATGTGTGTGTGTGTGTGTGTGTGTGTGTGTGTGTGT